>CAUYQV010059771.1:0-15836 GCA_963574575.1 Galagoides demidoff
CTCCTGCCTCCGCCTCCCAAGTAGCTGGGACCACAGGCGCCCGCCACAACGCCCGGCCATTTTTTGGTTGCAGCCATCATTGTTGTTTGGCGGGCCTGGGCTGGGGATTCGAACCTGCCACCTTAGGTGTACGTGGCTGGCGCCCTAGCCGATTGAGCCACAGGCGCCGAGCCTAACCTGGATCTTTGTACCCTCAATGAATCCCCAACAATTAAGAAAAGAAAGAAACGGATGGCTATTTATGCTATTCCTCCCAAAAAATCCACGTTCAGTAGGAGACGATTAGACAAACCCAGAGAGTAAAGTATCCCTGGATACAACGGTGCCTAAAGCCCACCCACCTTAGTTTCCCCTAGTCACATGGGCAATCAATTCCGTTTTCTGCTTGAGCTAGTTTTAATTGAGTTTCTATCACACAACCAGAGTCCTAAGTAATACACTAGGATTTGTTTTCCTCATTTAAAAATCAAAAATTGGGTCTACAATGCCCAAAGTACCTTCTAAATCCCAGAGTTTAGAAGTTTCTTCACAAATGGCCTAGACAAAAGTAGAAACCAGGCACTAGAGAAGGAGACAAGACACTAAAGTTCTAAAATTTGGTTACATTTCCTAGTTAACGTACAAACCACGGAGGAGCTTTGCTCCTGAGATTTTTACAATCCTAATTAGGTGAGTTTTCTCTTTGATTCTTCCTTGAGTCTCAGGGTCTGCCCAGATGTCCCACTCTCTCTCGCTATCTCTTTGACTCTTTCTGTGTCTTGGTTAACAGGAGGAACTGTAGCAAATATTTTCACAAGGAAGGGTGGAAATTATGAGCTCAGCACTGCCCCAACCAGATGGGGACCAGATGTGCAGTGAGTACCTGACAGAGGAGCTGTCTGGAGCAAGACACCCCCCCCACCATCCTATCTCCCTCAGCCTTCTGATTCCTCCCATTCTGTTCTTGTTTTCTCCTAATGCCCCAACCCAAACCATCCTCTAAACGTGTCTTCATGAGTGTATCTGCAGCACCCCTGGGTCTGGTAAGAGGTAGGCACAGTGGCACCCCTTGCCTGAGAGGACAGAGAAGTCCCAAAGGCTCAGTGACACCCAGGGGCCCTGTCTCCTTAGACAACCATGGGAACCGAAGAGCTGATCACACCCTGCAGTTAACAACGATGATGACCCAGGAAAGGGTTAACCTCCTGGTAAGTAAAGAGGATGTGTGATCTGGGTGTCAACAGTCCTTTCTGACCTCCCTGTAGCCAAACACTAAAAGGAAAACCACAAATGTGATTCCTAATCGCTTAAGGACTAATGAAGGGGATGTTTCCCGGAAAGTCAAGGAAGGTGATGCAATACAACTGGCCCAACCAGACTGTCATTATTTGGAAATCTCTCTCTTTACCCAAATGTCTACTCCTCAGCACCTGGATCTTGCCCATGTCTCCCTCTTCGCTCCTCATCTGGAACAATGTGGTTCCTTCTCTTCTTGCCTTTTCCAAACCATTTCTCACTGTGTCACCACCTCAAATTTACAAATGCCTAGAACCTGGGTAACAAACACTGCATTCTTTTTCTTTGAAAGCTAAAGAGGAATACAATTGTGAATGCTTATAATGGTTTTCTCTGCCACATATATAAATATGGGATATTTCTTAGCATTTAGCCTATGAAACTTTCCTTTCTAAATAAAGAAAACAAAGTATTCACTGAAAGTGAACCCTGCCCAGAACAGCATGCAGAGCCCAGTCTAACAGACCTGGGAGTCAAATTTCATTATAGAAAATGTATCAGCTTCTGGGTCCTTCTCGATCTCCAATTTCAGCTATCATAATGATGATTACAAAGTGAGTGCTGGCTGGGAATAAGGGTGTTATTACATGGTTGGGTTCCCTCCACCTCTCCACCATGTCACTGAGGATTATACTTCAAGGTGGAGAAAAATCAATTTGGCCACAGAGGAATCTGGCATTCTACCAGGCACCAAACTATCTAGTTGAAGTCAGTTTATCTAACTTCACTAGGAAGCTCCAAAGCCCAGAAGAAATCAAAGCAAGGACAGGAGACCAAGATAAATATTGCAATTGATTTAACCAACTAACAGTCTCTATTTACTCAAATGATTGTTAACTATTTGGGAAAATCTTATGAGCTGGCTATGACTTTGAGGGTTGACAGGAACCTGAAGTCAACATGGCATTAGATTCTGACACCTACTTGGTTTAAGAAGCCAGGGGCAGCGTTTTTTCCTGTAATGAATTATTAATTTTTTTTTTTTTTTTTGAGACAGAGTCTCACTTTGACACCCTAGGTAGAGTGCCATAGTGTCATAGCTCACAGCAACCTCAAACTCTTGGGCTTAAGGGATCCTCTTGCCTTAGCCTCCCAAGTACCTGGGACTACAGGTGCTCACCACAACATCTGGCTATTTTTAAAGATAGCAGTCTTGCTTTGGCTCAGGCCAGAATTATTAATGCTAAATGTTACCCTGGTCTTAGAGAGTTATGCCAAGGATAGGCAAACAGCAGGTCACTACAACAACGTACGTGTCTCATAGGTCCCTTTGAGTAGCTAATTCTAAAAACTAGGATTGTAAATTTTTTTTTTTGTTTTGTTTTTGTTTTTTTTAAGACGGAACCTCAAGCTATCCCCCTGGGTAGAGTGTCATGGCATCACAGCTCACAGCAACCTCCAATTCCTGGGCTCAAGCGAGTCTCCTGCCTCTGCCTCCCAAGTAGCTGGGACCACAGGCGCCCGCCACAACGCCCGGCCATTTTTTGGTTGCAGCCATCATTGTTGTTTGGTGGGCCCGGGCTGGGAATTCGAACCTGCCACCTTAGGTGTACGTGGCTGGCGCCTTAGCCGCTTAAGCCACAGGCGCTGAGCCGATTGTAAATTTTTTTTAAGGAAATACGCACAAAATATTTTTCCAGGGAAAACAGTTGATGGGTTCTCATGGCCATAGGAAGGATAATCAATTGTTCTAGGTAGCCTTGGACTGACAAGTTTCTGGATAATCTAAGGACTGTTGAGTCAGAAGGAGGATGTTAACAAAGTCCTTCAAAAAGGCTAACTTGCTCACAGGAGACCTGATTTCTCTATAGTTCGAAACTGACTATAATTATCAACTATTCCAAAATGCATACTATCTCCTTCATCAGCAAAGGGTTTTATGATCAATGTTCGGAAAATGCTCAGATTCCATCCACTGTTCTTATGCTGTCTCCATGCACATCACCACATCAAAGGCACTGAGAAGTCTTGCAGTAATGAGGATATTGAATTTGGTGTGTTCAGTAAGCCTTTTTTCTCTTAATGGTTATGATTATTCAACTGAGCACATTTTGAGAAATGGGGATCTTACCCATACTTCTATAAACAACTTAGGAGGTACATGACTTGCATTCAGTAAGACATGCACATCTATTTCAGAAGTCAACACATTTCTCTTTGTACTCAATGAAAAGCATATTGCAACCTGAGCTAACATAGCGTCATGATCTATATTTATTTTTAATAAGATACTTCGGTAAAATGACTGAGATTTTATACTGGATCTTGAAGTGTGAATAGAACTAGTCAGAACGGTATTAAAAGGCTAAAGACTTGACTTTGAAACCCAATCTAAAGGCAACATGTGGATTTTGTGTCAGATGAATATGAGAAATTTATTCATCCATTCATTCATCCAACAAAGTAATTAGACACGCTTGTGCCAGGAGTTGTGGTAGCCCCAGGATAGTAAGGAACAAGAGACACTGACAGGTCTCAACACACTTTATGCCTGGGGCTTCCAGTCTTGAATTTCAGTAAGTGCTAACTATGCACAATGATAAGAAAGTACAGGGGTACACAGAAGGGGCCTCAAGCTCAGATTCAGGGAGGTAGTCCAAATGGCTTCCCAGAGGAGGTGATATCAAGGTTTAGACCCAGCGGATGAAGTGGGTGGGCCAGGAGCAGTGTGTATAGGAGTGCAGTGCTGGGCAGGCAAGACAGTGCTCTGGGCAGAAGGAACCACATGTGCAAAGAAAGGCTAGCAGGTGCAACAGAGCTCAGAGTATTCTCTACAGATGCAAGGGTCTGTTCCCAAGGGCAGCACTGGAAATCATTTTAGCACACAGTAGGACCTCCGTACATTATGACTATTATTATTATTGCTACTATGTCAATACAACTATATCAGGAAGAGGTTTAATCTGACCCTTCCTATATCTCCCAAGCACAAAGTCTATTACTTTATGAATAAAATTTTATGATTCCCTTTAAAATTTGTTTAAAAGTTTATAGACTTATCCTTCTGGAAAACAAAGCTTCCCATGAAGGCATAAAACTACATAGTAACAAAGTACACATTTCTGATTTCTTTCTTCCTTCATTGTATACTGCTTCCCTCCAAGTTCCAAAGAAAACAGTCCCAGTGCCCTCCTCATCGAGCTCGAAACCTCTTGGCTTTTTCACAAGATGTTTCCTGTAGCCTGGGACCTGCAGGGTTGGCCAATGACCGTGGAAGCTTATTGGCCTACTTGGATTTTTTACTTGAACCACAATCACCAACGCAAACGTGATTTCCCCAAGTTGTAAGGCACAGACATTTTGTTAGTGGAAATTTGGATTAGTAAAGCCAACCCCAGTAGTATCCTCTCTTGAGGCGGGAGCATATATCCGGAATAACACATTTAACAGCAGGAGCTACCCAGGGCAAACACTTACCCCTCTGAAATTCCAGGCTTTAGGAGAGGGAAACATGGGAAAGTTGTTTTGCCGCTGTCTTTTAGCCCTAGAAGAGAAAAGACAATGGGTTCCTTATTCAGTGGTTGAGTGTTTAGAGGAAATCACTGGTTTTCAATGCAGGCTTATCAAAAGGAGAGATGCCTCAAGAAATGGCCAGGCAAACAAGATGGCTGGTTTTCTCCAGCTCTGCAATCCACAGCAGCCACTCCAAACTCCTGCCCAGGGCCCTAGGAGGAAAGCTCCAGTCTTTTAAAAACAGTCAACACTCCACCTGCACAAAATAAAATACAAAACACAACTTGGAAACTGCCAAAAAGTCAGATAAGACTCCCAATCTTTGTCTTGATTTTTCACATAGAAACAATTCCCAAATGGACACCATTGGTGATGTTTATAGTTTTGGGTCAGCCCAGAACTCTCCCTTGTACACACACGCCAGGGAGTCCCAGCAGCTCCATGAAGGACACATTTGAGCTCCAGGTTTTTAAAAGGATGATGAACAGGACATGTAGCCACTGCCTAACAAGCCAAAGCCAGTTTCCTTACCTATTAATCTCTCAACATGAATCAATCTCTTTAGAAGTAATGGAGGCAGCATCAAGTCAGGTCAGGTCAGCACACAGAGGCTCTAGGCACACCAGAAGCACCTTATTTCTTTCTTGTAAATTGAATCAAATTTTGTTACTGCCCAACATGCTTACAGGGATACCTTTTTCAATGTTTTTGTGGAGTGACAAATTACTCCTCCCCAAAATGCAAGATAGCCGTCAATATGGGTATTTGGATCTCATAATTCCTGAAAAGGATCCATGTTGGACTTTTCTTGGGGTTTTAGTCACTGAGGTACCAAAAGGATGTTGGCTACATGATGGTCACCTTTGCCTTGACCGCTCTGCTGTAATCAGCATAACACAAGGCAGAAAGCACATAGTGACCAGGGCAGGCTTTGCAGTAAACCAGACCTGAGTAAAAGTCTTGGCTGGCTCCACCACACAAAAGAGATAAATAAAATACAAGGTCATTGTAATAATAGCAGCAGCTAACAGGTATAGAGCACATCAAAAAGCATATGCTAATATTGTTTATAGTTAATCTCCCTAACTCTCACCTTGTGAGCTATGATGAATCATTATGCCCATTTAATAGATAAGAACATAGAGGCCTAAGGAGATGAAGTGATTTGATTATGATCACATAGGTGAAATCAGAATTCTAATCTCAGTTGCCTGACCTGAAATTTCATGATGGTTTATTAGTATGTGGCCCTGAATATGAGGCTTCATTTCTTTTTTTTTTTGAGATGGAGCCTCAAGCTATCCCCCTGGGTAGAGTGCCATGGCATCACAGCTCACAGCAACCTCCAACTCCTAGGCTCAAGCAAGTCTCCTGCCTCCGCCTCCCAAGTAGCTGGGACCACAGGCGCCCACCACAACGCCCGGCCATTTTTTGGTTGCAGTCATCATTGTTATTTGGCGGGCCCGGGCTGGGGATTCGAACCCGCCACCTTAGGTGTATGTGGCTGGTGCCTTAGCCAATTGAGCCATAGGCGCCGAGCCGGTTTCTTTGCCACTTTATCTTGGGGCCCCTTGGGTGCTCATGGCCAGAAAACAGCTTTTGTGCCATTTCCTGTGGTGCTCCCCCAGGAAATGAGGGTTTCTGGGGACCCTGGGTGGAACGGAAACCCCAGGCAAAGCTTGTCAACTGACTTTCTTTCCTTGGGCGTCTGTATATTTGCACAAACCTGGAGTAAGCTTTTTCTCCTGGTGTGAATCCAGACTTCTTTAGTTTGGAGGCTTTGGTGGTTTCTATTAAAATCCTAGGGGTGCTTCTCATCATGTGTTTGCAAGCTGATCAGGGGCCTCCAAGGCAGGAATGGTGTTTCTGGGGTAGGAACATCCCAACTGTGAGCCAAACTCCTGAGGACGGAGGAGATGTGCCATGGGTTGCTGCTGCAAGCTTACTTTCTTCCTGCAGGTGGCATGACCAGTTTACACTTCTCAAAAAGAAATGCTCCCAGGAAAATCCTCTTAGGATGCATACCCAAATGGACTTCTGGATGTTTACTTGTTCTTGAGTGCTATGTGTTCTTTCATGGGCCCTGACATTGTTTTTAACATATGAATTTTATTTCTATTGGAATATAGTTCACAACAGGGACAGTTTGGGCCAAAACTTTTCAGCACTTACCTAAAGAGATATGGCCAGACAGTGAGTTTTCCTGGCTCTATGTGGAATGGGGAGTAGTCACTTTCATGAGATCCTCTATGCACTTTTTTACAGTTTTGGAGAAATCTAAATTAGCTTGGAGAATAACTTCTACTTTTTACTCTGATTTGGTAGAGTGAAGTTGTGGCGAGATCTGTGTGCCTAAGCGTTGCCCTGTGTCTTTCTGTGATCATAGTGAAAAGACATTTTCCCATAGGGTTCCTCCTGGACTTGGATGCATAGGAGAGAGGGGAGAGGAGGAGAGTGTGGTATGGACTTTCTCTGGAAATCTCAGGCATGTCCTGCAGTTTGCAAGTCAGTTTTCAAGTTGCTTATATACATGGAAGTAAAGTACACATACTTGGTTCTTGTGTTTGGGCTAGAATGCTTAATTCCACACAAAGCCAGCCTGCATCAGAAACTGAGTGCCTGATGGGACTAGGAAGGGGAGAGCGGTCAGCCTGGCTCTGTGCAAGGAATTCCCCAGGGAACTGGGGCTCTACCTCTGGGCTGCATTCAGGACCCTGACTCACAGCATGGCAGTTATTTGGGACTCACACCTGGGCTCGCGGCCCTACGTCTGGTGAAAACCACGAGGCTCTTTTTCTTATCCATTTTCTTTTTAAGCACACAGCTTCCCAATGTCCTTTGGTATTTTCTCCAACATTACTCTTTTCATTTTGTGGTGAGCAAAAAGGGAGTGTGAAGGGAGTTTAATATTCTTGGGGCTCAGCATGGTAGCTCGTGCCTGGAATCCCAGCAGTCTGGGAGGCCGAGGCAGGTGGATTGCTTGAGGTCAGAAGTTCCAGACCAGCCTGAGCAAGAGTGAAATGCCATCCCTACCAAAAATAGAAAAGTTAGTCAGGCATCACGGTGGGCACCAATAGTCCCAGCTACTGAGGAGGCTGAGGCAGGAGGATCACGGAGCCCAGGAGTTTGAGGTTGCTGTGAGCTACACTGATGCCACAGCACTCTAGCATGGGCAACAGAGTGAGACTCTGTTTCAAAAACCCCCCAAAATACTCTTTTGGGAACTTATTCATCTGTTCCTTGTGGGGCACCTTGCATTCTTGTGTTAATCTGCTGGAGGCTGGTTGAAAACAACAGAAGGCTTCTGCACGGTAGGAGTTTCTGGGCCTAGGAAAGCTTTAATTATACAATCAATTAAGTGATGTTTGCCATATCTGCTGGGAGGGAAAAACCAGTAAAGCTTAAGTTTTGTTTTTCTCCATATCATCTTTGTGGGATTGTTCTTCTGGAATCACCTAGCCTCAGGCGTACTTCTCTGATGTAAATGCCACAAGAATTGATGGTATAGGTCACTCTTTGTTTTGGTCTGTACTCTCTGTTCCTTCTGAGCCTGATTTGTACCGTTAATGGATCTTGTGGGGTCCCCCGCCCACTGGAACGATATTTATTGTATTATATTGATTTGTGTCTCTGTTCTTCTTTAAGAGCCTCCATAAATAAGATGTAGCATAGACTATTAATTTTAGGAACTACCATTGAACAAGGATATTATTTATTCTTCCTCTAACTTTATTTTGAACTATAGGCTAAAATGATCTCATGAAAATTTTTGCACAGTTAAAAGTAGCCTGCATGTGTATGCGTCGTGTGTACTCATATGAGCTGTTTTTGACTAAAAATATGCTACTGGCGATCTTTCCTTTGGGTTGTGGTCATAAAACTTCCTCTTAGCACTAAGATTTCAAATATGCCTTCAGTCAAACTGTGGTGACTTGGAAGATGTGCTCTATAACCTTCCCAATAAGAATTAGAATTAATCAATTGGTGGATCCAGAAAAGTATCCATGCTTTTGACATTGTTGCCTTAACTTTAATAAAAATTTAGATGTTTACGTAAGTGGCCGCCTCCTGCCCTGGGGATATGCTTATACTAAGAAATCTAGTAGATTTCCAACAGATCAAAGCCTATATAATCAGTTTTGAGGCTGTGGTATATTCAGAAAATCAGTGTAAATAAAACCAGTGTGACTATTTTAAAATAAAGCTTTTCCTAGTTTTGTTGGAGATTGAATTTAGCATTTCTAAAAGATTCTTGATGGTAAAACTTTATCATCCAACAGGATTAGAGAGCTGAGTATCTTTTAAAGTCAGCATTGCAAATGGATTTTTAAAAATTAAATCATAGCAGTATACATTAATACTATCATGGGGTACAGTGTACTGTTTCTATATGCAATTTGAAATACTTTCATCCAACTGGTTAGCATAGCTTTCATGTCTTTTTCTTCGTTATTGTGTTAAGACATTTATATTCTAAATTTAGAGAGATTCACATGTACCCTTATAGGATGAACCATAGGCGTGATCCCACCAATCACCCTCCCTCCATCCGCCCTCCCCCCTCCACTTCCCTCCCTCTCCCCTCTCCCCAGCTTCTTATGAAGCTACAAATTAGTTTCATAGTAGGGCTGAGTACATTGGATACTTTTTCTTCCATTCTTGAGATACTTTGCTAAGAAGAATATTTTCCAGCTCCATCCATGTAAACATGAAGGAGGTAAAGTCTCCATCTTTCTTAATGGCTGCATATTATTCCATGGTGTACATATACCACAGTTTGTTGATCCATTTGTGGATCGATGGGCTCTTGGGCTTCTTCAATGACCTAGCAATTACGAATTGGGCTGCAATGAACATTCTGATACAAATATCTTTATTGTAGTGTGATTTTTGGTCTTCTGGATATATACCTAATAGAGGAATTAAAGAAAATAAATTAAGGGGAGCTCTTGCTTTGTTTGAAATCCGAAGAATAGGTAGGGTGAGAGGGTCAGAGAGTGCGTACTCTGCTTTATAGAGGAAATGAGATGATTTTTAAACAGGTTGATATTCTGGAATCTTTGTAACACCCAAAAGGATTCTTTGCTATTAGGCAACCTCCCATCTAGGTATAGAAGATCTAGATATATAAGGCAGCCTTAATTTATTAGTCCAACATTAAGAAAGGAATTTTGTTTAAAATAAGACTTTATAGGAAATAGTCCATTCCATTTTAGTCTTTGTCTAATCATAAAACGTGCTTGTTTTAGAAAATATGAGGATAGGAATAAGAATATAGAAAAAATAAGTCACCCATATTCTCAAGCCCAAAGAAGATAGCTACTGTTAATATTTTCATGCATGTCCTTTTGAAAGAAAATAGTGAGTTTTAATTTTTTGTTGTCATCAGTTTGCTGTATTTGTTATTTTTCAGAGTTTCCATATTGTTTAAAAATACTAAATCAGTGAATATCATCAGGGCTTTCTGTGATCCTTCATTGATTTTAATTGTGGGACGGTTCACCATTGAGGGTAGGTGAGAAGTGGAAGAAGGTCTAGATGGGAGGTTGATGCGCCAGAGATGCCCAGTGAACCTCAGAGAGGGAGCCCACCACTGAAAACTGCCCTTCTCTTGTTTTCAAAAGAGCTTTTCATGATGACTTCTATAGAAGGATTTTCACTTTCTACAAATGGTCAGAGATAGCAAGAATTAGAAAGTACAGTCCTCAGCTCCCAGCTTTGAACCATGTCTGTTAGCAGATTCAGCCTTATTTATGCTGCGTTTCTATTTCTGTTCCTATTTTGTTTTACTCTAGTCCTTTCTGTGGAAGAATTATTCATCCCGCATGTCTGTGTTGGCATGGTATGCCACAAGTGAAGAAAAATGAGAAAATGGGCTAAGACAAAATTGGATGCAGGTCAAAGAGCAAAATGTATTTACTCAGAGCCTTTAAGCAGCCAAAGCAGAAAGGAGGTATGGTCCTTCCTGAGAGGGAGTATCCATTAGCGGAGAAAAATTCTGCTCCAGAGACATCGAGCTATTTCTGATACTGAGTCCAGAATTGAATTTCTCCCTCAGGAATCAAAAAAGGTGCTTTGATACAAGACCATGTCCTCTCCAGCATCCCTGGGGTGTGTCAGGGAGTCAGCAGGCTGCTCAGTGCTTCTAGTTCAGCTCAGGGACTGTGAGCCAGGCTGCTGTGACCTCAGTGCCAGCAGGGTCTTGGGGGAGGGGGGAGGGAGATGCTGCAGGATGGAAAAATGACAGCAGTGAGCTGTGCCCACTCTCTGGTTGGTCTCCATAAGCATCTTCGTGGCGGCGGGGTGGCTCTAGGCTCTATCATTTCATTTTACATAAGAGTCTGGTATCTTGCCATCACCTTGTAGCATAACGTCTGCCGTTGCCTCTGCACACCTCTTTGCTGCTTGGCAGCCTTTTCAAATGTCTCACAATGCCAGGAACTTTCTACCACTTGCCTTTGGGCTTCAACCTGACACATTTCCTGATTTTGTTAAATATATTCAGTTGGGGGACTCATATGTATTTTTCTATTTAAATCTGCCAACCAAAAGCATTGCAGTTTCTAGAGCTCAGTAGTAAGGTCATTTTAAGAGACGAGGTTAAGGAGGGAAAAGTTCTGGGTGGGGGGTGCAGTGTCATCCAGCAGCCCCTTCTCAGAGGCTGTAACAATTGTGCATAAAGATGCAGTTGGATGGACAGAGCTCTTCAGAGATGCTGGGAGAAGCCTGGGTCTCACCAGCCCTAGCAGTGAACCAGCAGATGCCAAGGAGGCCTGCCTTTCACTTAGAAATATTAATTGGCGCGTCAGGGTACACCAGTGAGTTGTATTCTTTCCTCTCCTTTTTTCCCTTTGCTACTTTGGTGGATGACCCCCCCGCCCCCCCCAGTAAGTACTGCACCCCCTCGTCCTTGTACAATTCTCTTCATCCTTGTACAACTCTTTTCTATCCATCTTGAGTTTCTTGTACACAAGAGCTCTGTTTTACACCAGGTGAATTAGAACAGGACAGTCGCGGGCATAATATAATTCCCCCGGATTATCACGGGATCAGCCTTGAGCTCTCTTAATACTTGGAAACGTCACTACCGCTTTTGTCTTCGTGGGATGGGTGTGAAGGACTGAACACCATGCCTCTCGCCCGCGGCTGGAGAAGATATTGCTCCATAGGTAACGGACACTCCCTGTACAGTTTTTAAAAAATACATGGATGTTGTCTACACAAGGCACGGGTGGAAGAGGACGATGTGAGGTCATATGCAGAGCAGATGGCTAGCCTGTAGCTACCAGCTCTTCAATCGTATGCCTTCTAGATATGGATTATAGGGCCTGTAGCTTAAAATGAAGCCAAAACAGGCTAGATGATTATTTAAGTAACTCTTTCTTCAGTTTGTAAATTTTAGCCAAGTATATTTTAAATATGTTAAGACCCTTGAAGTACCTTTTTGCATTAAAATATCTAGATGAAAACTTATAATGAATTCGATGGTATGTAAACAGCAAGAAATTCAGCAGTTAAATGTGAGCACAGCCTACTATTCTGTGGTCTTGGAATAGGTTGTATGCCTTAGCACCGCCCAAAGGAAAACTATAAACTCCTGATGGGTGATCGCGATGCCCACATGACTTATAAATTACTTTTATTCTCTCTCAATTTTATTTTGGACTATTTATCTTACATATATATTTACATCTATATATTATGCTGAATTTTTGTTAGGTATTTAATTTGCTCTTGCAGCTGAGAAGAGTGGTGTAATGGCTGTTTAAGTATAGAAATCTAGAGAACATTAATTGAATTCTGAATTTCCGGGCAAACTTCTTATAATTGATAAAAGTTATAACAGATGAAAACTCCAGTTTGGGAGAAGAATCTAAAGCACTGTTTACCCAGAGATTAGTGCCTTTGGCAATGGAATGCATTTGTCTCTACCTTGCCAATGAAACAGCTATGTCAGGGACTTGAGCAGAGAAGAGGTGACAGTGATTTATGTCAAATCCATGTGGTGGGAGAATGGCTCCTGGCAGTGTCTACTGTGAAACGATCCAAGAGATTTCCTTAACTCATCTGGGCTGCTGCTGATCTATTCGTTCATTTTATCAACCTACCTATAACTTGGGGCTCAGCTTTTAGCGGTCTAGATACAAATTACGATTCTTCCAGACATGCTTTACATAAATATTATTGTATTACCAGAAAAATTGCCTCAGTAAACAAAAACCTAACACTATAATGTCCTTCTTTGTATCTATAGATCCTTTTCTCCAACAATTAGGCTATTAGGTTTCCCCCCATATTTTTGTTGTAATAAAATGCACATAAAATAGAGTTTACTATCGTCCCCATGTTTAAGTGCACTGTACAATAGCATTAAGGTCATCCACATTTTTGTATGACCGTCACCACCACCCATCTCCAGAATGCTTTTCATCTTAC
Source organism: Galagoides demidoff (assembly GCA_963574575.1). NCBI lineage: Eukaryota > Metazoa > Chordata > Mammalia > Primates > Galagidae > Galagoides > Galagoides demidoff. Next base: position 13,165 of record CAUYQV010059771.1, read on the forward strand.
AAATGGAAACTCTGTGCCCCTACATACTGACTCCCACTTCCCCTTCCCCGCAGCCCTCTGCAGCCGTCATTCTGCCTTCTGTCCCTGTTATGCTGGCTGCTTTGAGTCCCTCTTACAAGTGGAATAGCACTTTGTCTGTCTGTAACTGGTTTATTTCACTTAATATCCTCCAGGTTCATTCAGGCTGAAGCATGTGTCAGAATTTTCTTTTTTTTTTTTAAGGCTGAACAACCTTCTGACGTTTGTGTATACTACATTTTTCTTATCCACTCACCTGTCGGTAGAAACTTGGACTGCTTCCATGTTTTAGCTGTTGGGAATAATGCTACTACGAACATGGCTGTACAAAGACCTCTTCCAGGCCCTGCTTTCAATTCTTCTGGGTACCTATATTCTGAGAGGGGGAACGGCTGGGTCATATGGTAATTGTATATTTAATTTTTTAACAACCTGTCATGCTATTTTCCACAGCAACTGCACCAGTTTGCATTCCCACCAACCGTGCACAAAGGTTCTGATTTCTCCACATCCTTAACAACACTTGTTACTTTCTGGGGGTTTTGTTAGTAGCCATTCTAATGGGCCTGAGGTAGTATCTCATTGTAATTTGATTTGTATTTTCCTGACGATTAGTGATGTTGAACATCTTTCCGCGTGCTTATTGGCCATTGGCACAGATATCTTCCATGGGGAAATGTCTATTCAAGTCCTTTGCCCATTTTTGGTTGTTTTTTAATTGTCAATAAGTTTTAGGAATTTTTTATATACTGTATTTTGGATATTGATCCCTTATCAGATTTATGATTTATAAATATTCTTTCCCATTCTGTGGCTTGCCTTTTTACTCTGTTAGCTGGTCTCTCTCTCTCTTTTTTTTTTTTTTTTTGAGACAGAGTCTCACTATGTCACCCTGGGTAGAGTGCTGTGGTGTCACAGCTCACAGCAACCTCAAACTCTTGGGCTTAGGATTCTCTTGCCTTAGCCTCCCAAGTAGCTGGGACTACAGGTGCCTGCCACAGTACCTGGCTATTTTTCGGTTGTACTTGTCATTGTCATTTGGCAGGCCCGGGCTGGGTTCAAATCTGCCAGGTCCAGTGTATGTGGCTGGCACTCTAGCCACTGAGCTACAGGCACCAAGCCATGTTAGCTGGTCTGTTAATGCACAAAATGTTTTGAATTTTCATGAAGTCCAATTTGTCTATTTTTTTTGCTGTTGCCTGTGCCTCTAGTGTTATACCCAAGAACTCATGGCCGAATCCAGTAGACCAAGTTTATTTTTTTTCAGTTCAATTTCATCCTTGTAACTGAGACAGATCAATATTTTTCTTGTTATAGCATTATCCGCAGCAAATGAAACCCACTGAATAAAAGTTTAGAGTTTTGAGCTATGCAACCAATAATGATTAATCATAAATTCAAACAAAGTTTTGTATTTATTTTAACAACGAAAAGTCTCCCAGGAAGGAGTACTACCATTTCCTTGCAACATATTGAAGGACGAATGTGAGCTTTATTGGATTTTTCCTCCCTTGAGTGCTTTATAAATAATAGAAACTCTGCCTCCCAAGTAAGAAAGGATAGTAAATTAATTTCAGGGGAAGGTAAAAAGGAAGTCAAGCTAATCGCTGTTTTAAGTATGTAATGGAATGAGTCACCCTTTCCAATGATCAAATGGAAATGCAATTTAAAAAACAAATTTAAACATGGGATTTATTGTATTTGCCTATCAATCAGGATTCAATTTTAATAGCGATTTGTGTAGTCAATGCTGACTATAGTCCACAATTCTCAATCTCCACTTGCTTTAAATTTTTTTGGTTACCTTACCTATCTTTTTATAAAACACTGTGAATTATTGGATTATTTTGTTCACTGTCCCTTTTCCCCCCCAGAGTGTTAAGTACACAAGGGCAGGGATTTCTGTTTGTTCATTGCTTAGCTGTCGTGCCCAGAGGGGTGCCTGCCACCTGTTAGGGGACCAGCAAATATCCCTTGAGTGATGGGAAACTGTGAGGAACAGAAGTCACTTAAATGACAGGTGCATTAGGGATATTTGTTTTTTAATATCTTTTTGTTTACTGTCATTTGCATTTATTTTATGTTGCATCTATCCCTGTGCCATAAGTTTTTGTTTTTTTCAGTTTCTTCTGTGCTACCTCCTCTTCTGGTTTGGGAACAATCTGTTCCTTTCCAGTAAGGATCATCTCCATGTGGTCGGGGGAGCTCATGCACAGGTTAATGCCAGCACAGGCGATACATCTTGGGTGCTTTGTTCAATGACCAGAGAATCTACATCTAAACCTTGAAGTTCAGCATTCCTCTCTGCCGTTTTAAGCATGCGCAGCAAAAATAGAGCACTCTTTTTGGGCCACCAACCCTGTGCCCAGCCCCTCTGTTTGGCCTGGGCACACATTGTTTCTTTAAGGTGACATCCTTCAGATACTTGGTGGCTTTTCATATATGCATACCCTTGATGGCCTGGGCAATTTCACATGTGTTTTTTAAAGTGAACAGTAAGATTTGAGCCCCTTGACTTGCATGACTTTGTGGGGTTTCTGGGTCAAGTGAATATCGAACCATCTTCAGAGATCACCTCAGGCCGCTTAGGGAAAGAGCTGTTTTTTAAATTTCTTTTATTTTTGAGATTTAGCATATAAAATACACAGATCTAA
>CAUYQV010059775.1:0-14799 GCA_963574575.1 Galagoides demidoff
ACGCCCGGCCATTTTTTGGTTGCAGCCATCATTGTTGTTTGGCAGGCCCGGGCTGGGGATTTGAACCCGCCACCTTAGGTGTACGTGGCTGGTGCCTTAGCCAATTGAGCCACTTTATGGCTGAGTAGTACTCCATGGTACACATATGCTACATTTTACTAATCCACTCGTTAACTGATGGGCAATTATGTCCTTCTGATTGTGAACTGTGCTAATGCATTCTAATGCAGGTGACTTTTTGATAAAATGACTTTTATTTTCCTTTGGGTAAATACCCTGTAATGGGATTGTTGTATTAAACGGTGAGTATTTTCCATAGAGGTTGTACTAGTTTGCAGACCTACCAACAGTGTATAAGAGCTCTTTTTTCTTCACATCCATGCCAGCATCTATTGCCTGGGGAATTTTTTGCTTGCTTGTTTGTTTGTTTGTTTTATGATGGAAATGCATTTTATTTATTTTTATATTTTTATTAGATCATAGAAAATAACGCTAATATTAGGCCCTATTACGTCCATATAGGAGGTGGTGAATACCAACTTTCATAAAACTACTTATTTTTTAAGGGGCCTCCCCAAACTCCTCAAACACACACACTCTCTTGTATTATTTGAGTAGGAACGACATTTCTGTATAGCATTAGCACTACTTATAGATAGTTGATCAGTCTTGAGATGGACATAAATATTCTTGCAAATTTGAGACTCAGATCAAGAGTTGATTCAGTGACTCTACTGTAATATTTTTATATATTTTTTAAATCCAGCATAAAAAAAATGTAAGGATATTAACTCTTACTGTCCTGACAAGAAAACTGAACCTGAAAAGGTAATTCCTGGAATCATAGTTTTATATAACAGAGAAATAAAATGGCTTTGCTGGACAGGGACACACAGTTCTAAAGTTAGGGCTTTGGAGACACCTTGCCTTATTTTTCTCTTCCAGGAAATTCACTGATTTAAGGATGTTTGTATGTGTATGTATGGCACACAGACGCACTCATGGCATTAGATAAACTGTACTATTTTTTGTTTTTTCTACACATTGAAATACTTTAGAGACTCATTCATACTTATGTATCAGTAATATATTATTTTATGCTGTATAGTATCCATTGAATAAATATATTATAATTTTATGTTTTTTCCAGTTTGGAGCTATTAAGAATAAAGCTGCCCTGAACATTCAAAAAATTAAAAAATGAGTTGTTTCTGTCCTTCTGGGTGGCTGGACAAGTAACACATGAACCTGGGAGCTTATCTTGGCCATAATTTCTGTTGTAAGAGTGGGAAGTATAGAGAATTATTCCATAGTAATGGAGTGGCATAAAGCAGATATCTGAGGAAAATAGAGGCATAATCTTAAAAACAATGGTATTTGGTCCATTCTACCCATTGATTTTGAAAAGGAGTAACATTCTAAACAAGAACAGGGAGTTACCCCAAAAGAAATGAAAGAAGATGTAAAGGAAACAAAAAACAAAACCTCATGGCTTAACTCTAAGCATACTACTAAAGACTAAAGCTAAATGTAAAAAAAGTCATAGATACATGTGTTGTTTCTGACTATATTTCTGTTTTTAATGATTCGTGGCTGTTATGCCATAATTCTGCCTTCACAGAAGACATCCACACCAATGAAGAAATGACAATATCTTTAGGAATTTGCGTGCCTTATATTTTATTGAAAGGTTATAGCCTCAATCAACATGTCCGTTTACTGACAGCTATAATCAAGACAAAGAGTTTTGAGCTCATATATTATTATCTCACTATGAACTGTGAAGGGAATCATGATTCATGAGTTTGCTGATTGTTTATTCCCAGCTGCAGACATCATCCCCGTTAGCCAAAACACAAACCATAATGCCCTACTTATCTGAATGTCAGACTTCCAGCAATGTGTCCAAAAAGGAATGAGTTTCTAAACAGCCAAAATAGACATCACAAATGTAAGCACATCATTCCATGCAGGAAGCCAGCCTACAATTATATTAACTCTTACTTTACATGTTTTCGTATGTTATACTCTCGATTATCTATTAGTTAATATTTATTTATCCTAAAACTTTAAAGAATAGCCACTGGCCATCACTAAAAGACAAAATCTGGAAACCAGAAAGAAAGAAGATCCTAAAACTTAGATGCAATTACCACAAACTTCCATTAGTTTAGTATCATTTAGTCCCTATATTTATAATGCTACAAATATTAATAATACCTAGAATTTTTGGTTTGTTGTATAACTCATCCTGAGTCATCAGGAAAAGGTTTAAATTATGTTTGATATATTGTCTTAAAATGTTGGCAAAGTAGGCTGGGTGTGGTGGCTCCCACCTGTAATCCTAGCACTCTGGGAGGCTGAAGTGGGTGGATTGCCCTGAGCTCATAGGTTTAAGACCAGCATAAGCCAGAGGGAGACCTTGTCTCCAAAAATAGCCAGGCATTGCAGTGAGTGCCTATAGTCCCAGCTACTTGGGAGGCTGAGGCAAAAGCATCACTTGAACCCAAGAGTTTGAGGTTGCTGTGAGCTATGATACCATGACACTCTACTAAGGGTGACAAAGTGAGACTCTGTCTCCAAGAAAAAATAATGTTGGCAAAGCAGATAATATACTTCAGAAGATTTATATTCCAAATACAATTTTATTTTAAAGTCACTTAAAAATGTATTTATTTTGAAAACATCATTATGAGTTATTACTATATTTCATCAGCAATGTAGTTAGTGCTGCCATTTCCACATGTTGGATGGAGACAGCAGATGGATTTCAAGCATGGATTGACCAATCTTCCTCCCCATTCTCTTTCTAACCTTCATTTCTGCCTTCTCACCAGTTTTTCAGACTTATATGGGGGCTAAAAGCGTGCCTGAGATTTGTCTATCCGTTACTTGCAGATGATGAGTTTGGCAACTCATTTTGTATTGAAGACACATGGAAATGAGCCCTCATGTGCTACCTGGGCTGCCTGAGACAGCAGGAGGGGAGGGCTTAGAGCAATAAGCTCTCCCTCCTAAGCCCTCTCCCATTTCAAAGACTCCGACTGACCTGGAAAATCAAATTTAGCTCTTCCCTAAAAAAGAAGTGCTATTTATTTCATAACACAAAGACTGATATTTCACTAAAGAAAAATCATCTTTTTGTACCTGTCAATTCATAGCTGCCACATTTACTGTTTTGATTTTTCTGATCAAAGAGATGTCTACGACTCAGCATTTTTAATGAATAGATTTTTTTTTACATATTTATCATAATACTGGTTTTTAAACAAGTGTTCCAAACCCATCAGAAGTGCAGCTAAGCCTCAGGCTCAGTTGGTCATGAAGGCAGATGACATAACTGAAACCAAATAAAGGATGAGAGAGATAAGCCTATGGCTGGTCCTGACAATGCATTTTAAAAGTTCCAGTCTATGACTCTCCTTCAGCTCTATAATGAAAAGCTACCAGCCACCATTTGCTTTGCAAACACTGATCCTGGTGCCTCATGGGCTGTTGTAAAGAAAAAAAAAATCTCCCAAGAAAATATTGCAGTTTGGGGAAAGCAACTTTTTTTAGCTATTATAATCATTCTAATTACTTTAGAATGTTTCTTTTTTTTCCCCTTCACCCTCTAGGGCCTTTTTGCCTTCAAATCAGCTACAGAAACAAAGCAATTTAGCACAGTAAAAAGCTTATTAACATATGATGCAATTCAGTGGCATGTGAAAATACTGGGGAGAAAACAAGGGATCCTTCCATGGCCAAAAGTAAATCTGAATATTGCAAATCAAAAAAGCGGAGCTGGGAAGTGAATAATTCAACACAATCTGAGAAGAAAGGTCAAAGGCAGCTGTGACTGCAGGGAAATCTCAGTTCCATAGAATGAAAGATGGCCCTTGAATTCCTTACCTTGCCCAGCAAGGACAGTCTACAGCTAAGGTGGGCAATTTTCTAAATCCTCATTTATCATTTCAGGGAGTCCCCAGGTCCCCTTCCACTATGGTTTCTTCTGCTTTTGTTCAGTCTTACCTGTGAGACACTGGGGAAGGTGAAATGGCCCCATTTATCTGGGGGAAGTGAACTGAAGGTTTCTGATTCTGTGCAGATGTAACAGCAAGGAAGGGTCTGGGTAGAAGTAAAGTGCCAAAATGATTTTATCAGAGCGCAGTAAGAAAGACAGCCTGATAGCCCCTGCCAGAGGATTTGGGGGTGTTTTGAACAGAACAGTAATAATGCATGAAATAGAATACAGCATATGCCCAAAGTGGGCAAAGCATTCTGAGAATTTAGGGGCAACTTCACTCTCACAGTCTTGTTTTCTTGATCCAAGCACCTTGAATAATTCATTGCACCTCCACAAAAAAGTGTGAGTTCTGAAGTAAGAGACATGAATGTCAAGGGCCTTGCAGCTGATCCAGAGGTGCTCCGATCGCAGACTCCGCCTACTCCAGAACAGACATTCATTCATTCCCCTTGTGGCTACTGAGAAGCTGTTGTATGTTGGGCCTTGGGCAAGCTACTCAGTATGTGGATAGGAGTCAAATAAATTTCCAGTTTTCCTGGAGATGACGATCTAATATGGGAGAATGGCTATGTATCTATTTGACTTTCATTCATTCAGTATCTGTGTATTGAGCAATTAAAATGAGCAAGCCCAATAAGAGAAGCCTCAGTCTGATGTCAGAGGAGAGGGTTCTAAGATCCAGAGGTTCCTCCTGAGGTGCTGATATCTGACTCAGCTTCCAGAGGCCAATCATCTACCATGGTAAGTGCAACCTAGCAGAGGAAACCAGACTTGCAATTGCAATATATACAGGAAGCCAGGAGTTTATTGGAGTATACAGTTTGTATGTGATGAAAATGAGAAAAATCAAAGACATAGACTATATTTATGGTATAGTACATATCAGTTTTAGAAATGCTCAAATGGTTGGTTTATTCTTTTATTTACACATTGTTTGATTCGAATACAATGTCTGTAGCATGTTTCCCAAAGCAGTGATAAGTATTTGGAATCATAACCACTGACACAACGCAGCAACTCATCAAAGAGTGTAAGGCAGGGGTAATCTTATTTAGTACATTTGTAGGGGCTATCTGTGTATTTCCTGCCATAATTGCACAAAGAAATCTAGCTGAAAAACTGTTGACAGCATTAACTTTGAAAATAAAATAACAACTATATTTATGACTGTAGCATGTCCCAATCCCCTCCCCCAGAGAACTCCTTGTCTCTAATCCATCATGGTGACATCCTTAAAAATATTCTCCAAAAGTATCTTCCAAAGCTCCCCTGGGTAATGCACTCTCTTCTCTCATAGCCCTAATTGCCACAAAGTTTATTAATAGAACACTTAAATTTATCTTATTATAATCCTAATCCCATTTCCAGTAAGTCTCTCTTTCTGGAGGACATGAAATCTCTCTTTATTAGCTAATCCTCCAATCTTCATCCAAAGTCCCAACTCATTACGGCACAATCAAAAAAAATGAAACCGCCTCCCTCCCACATCTTGTTTACAGTGAGAAGACCTGAAGAGCCAGGCCACAGAGCAGCCTTGAAATGGGAGAACCTAATGGGCAGGAAAGAAGGTAGACACGACTGGGGCTGAAGGGCATATACCTGCTTAAAACATTTCTTGATAAACCAAATCTATTTTTAAGCACAAAATATACTAAAGGCAGAAAATTCATTGAGCAATACCCGAAGGTCAGTATTCTAATATGCATCCCTCTCTCCATGGGTGGAAAATGAATCATCATTCTGAAGCCAACGCATCTGAGAAAAAGCCCACAATTGACAGAGCCAAATCCGATTTCATGGACGCTTGCATTTTCTCCTATGACGAGTGTTAGTATAAAATCAATGCATTGTAAAAAGTCATTTAAGACAAGGCAATCATCTGTCTATATGCAGTGAGGCAGAGAAAAAAGGCCAGGTAATATAGTGGTCCAGCTCAAAGCATGCCTGGTACATTAGCTGTTTACTTGAATAATTAGAAAAAAAAATACAAGTCTATTCTGCTCCTTTGACCAAACATATACCTAATGAAGTTAATCTGCTATTTATAACACATGTAAAATGAGTTTAATGCCCATAAAATATTTCACAGAAATTACACAAAGGAATAGAAATGATATACTCAATAAAGTTGAATCATAAAACTATTTTTTTAAAAAGCTGCATATTGGTGCTGGACACATCTGAAACTAAGTCAGTATCTCTCTAATTTTATTATAGAAATGGAAACCACTGTATGACTAGTTAGATGTAAGATTTCAGTAGAGTAAGGGTATATAATGGTTCAGACCTAGTATCATCAGGAAAAAATAGCATTGATTTAAGTCCTATAAACCATTTATCAATGATCTAAAAAAGCAAAGAACTAGATTTGGTATATTTTTACTTGACAGCAGATACTGCTTTATTCATATACACATCACTCTTACTTGACCCCTGCGTATGAAAATTTCACAGCCATAAGTTCCTCCATTATTTTTCACTATAGATTTTCCCAGTAAGTTCTGAATGTACTCTCCCCTCACAGCCTCCAGGCTGGTAATGTTCCTTCACCTGGGGAAAAAGAGGGAGAGCAAAGGAGGAGGAAAGGTTGTGTACTTTGACATCCATGGAAACCTCCTTAAAACCCAGACCTAGGAAGAAAATCTAGATAAAGCCAGGATTTCAGCTATTTTACTTTCTTTCTTTCTCAAAATTAACATTCCCCCTCCAACAGATTCCAAGTTGTGGTTATGTATGAAAGAACACACACGTACACACACACACACATGCTTTCCTGGAGTTCATTGGAAGAAAGTAACAGAAAAACAAAGGTCTGTTAACAGATCTTAAATATCTGTCATCTGTATAATAGGAAAAAACAATCACCCAGTTCAATGTATAAAATCCTGACATTGTGGAAAGAGAGGTTTAGCAGGTGTGGAGCGGTGGACAGTTTTGTTATCATTGTCCTTTTCCCCATGTTCCTACTCATTCCTGGGTCTGGGAACTTAGTGAGCCTGCAATGATGATCTTAGCACAACATTCTGAGGAGGATCCGTCAGCAGAATATCTTTCTTAGCATTATGAATAGGCCGATTGATTTTTAGATAATCTTTCTAGAGGCTTAAATTGAAGGAAGGCTTTTCTCCCCTCTTCAGCCCTCAGAATGGTAAATCTGTGGAGCATGTTGGGAAATTTTGAAGAACAAAGTATTAAATCAAGCTATACATTGCTGATCTGTGGATTGCCTCTGGCCCCAAAGATGTTATTATACATACAAAGCAATAATATCAGTATCAAAATGTAACAAAATTCAATATCACATACAGTTCCTAATTTTTGTGTTCCACTGAAAATCAGATTATCTGGCTACACTAGTCAATTTTCCTTCCTGGTAGCAATTAGCTACTGCTAAATATCAGCTGTTGTCTTTAGCCAGGATATTAATTCACTAGTTTGCCACAGTCTGTACCATTCCTTATAGCTTGACATCCAGCTGCTTCACTCTGCGTACTGTATCCAGGAACTATATTCACTTTTATTTCAGGGATATAATAATTAAGATGACCAAGAAAACTTGAGGGAAAAATTAAAAGAAAGTTCGTTAAACAGAGAACTCCATGAAGGATGGTCAACATGGGAGAGCTATAATTGCAGTTCTGTTGGAGGAAATGGGGAAGAACAAGTTTGATAAAGCAGAGAAACCACCAAAATACCATCACTTCAACCAGTGGTATAGCAAATCTGAATAGGAGGTATACCCATCCAAGCCAGCAATAAGGGATCTTCTGCCAGATTTATTTTTTTTAAGTTTAAATGGCCAACAGAAAGACTACTCAGTAATGGATGGCATGCGAAGCATAGCACTGTTCCCACACCAGGGGACCAATCTACTCTCATCTTCCCTTTGTTAACAGCCAATGAGGTGATGATTCCCGTGATGATTCCCGGTTTACAAACTTTCAATATCTCACCCTCCTTCAAATACAACTGAGCCAGTTAATTAGCTTCTACTAGAAAGCCAAACAGACCAAGAATGTTGTAGGATTCTTTTTAAATGAAAATGTAGGACCCCTACTGCATACTATATTTCATGTGAAAAAGTACCTACCAAGGCCAGACACGGTGGTTCATACCTATAATCCTAGCACTCTGGGAGGCCAGGGAAGGAGGATGGCCTGAGCTCAGGAGTTTGAGACCAAAGCCTGAGCAAGAGCAAGACTTTATCTCCACTAAACAAAAAAGATTATAAAAATGGCATTGTGGTTGGTGCCTATAGTCCCAGTTTCTTGGGAAGACTGAAGCGAGACAATTGATTGCTTGAGGTTGCTGTGAGCTATGACCACATAGCACTCTACCCTGGGGTGATAGAATGAGACAAGAAAGAAACAAAGAAAAGAAAGAAAGAAAGAGGGAAAGGGAGAGAGAGAGAGAAAGAAAGAAACCTATGGGACATGATCCTTTTCTCAGGAATTTCTGGCTGTTGTGTAAATCAGGGTCATTAATTTCTCTTACCCTATCCATTTTCCTCTGTAAGCCAGAACCTTCTCCTCCATCCTGCAATGCCTTTATGATACAGAGTAGCTTCCAGCTTCTGCATGAAACCTGGATACTGGGCTCACATTTGGGGAATTCAGCTCACTACTTCTCTATGGAGGTTATCAAATCATTTTATCAGCAAAGCCTATCTTTCACTATAAAATAATTATTAGGCCCACTCCCAAGATTATAACATTTTGTCCATATCATTACACGTACACTCAGTCATTTCTTTTTTGATAAAGACTGTATTTTCTATAAACAGTATATAAAATGAATGCCCTTGGAAACATGTATCTAAAATAAGTTAGCTGTCAACCATCAGGAAGCTAAATCATAAATGAAAAGTACTGGGACCCAGATGTCTCAAGAAAAGGAAAAGAAGTAGAAATGAGTCAGAATGAAGGATGTTTAGGTAAGAAAAAGAGTTTGCTATGGCAATCCTAGAATATTGACCCTAGGAAGCAGCTCTTGGATTTTCACCTCTCTATGTTCAATGGAAAGGCAAGGTTTCTGGACCCCAAAGACACACAGATATAAGGCCGAAATAAAAAAAAAGTTTCACATTACAGCAGGGGCAGTTCTAATTCATGAGGCTTTTAGGTCCCACTCACCTGCATTGCCACGTCACCTAGGATACTGTCCCTATTTCAGGGTCCACATGGCATTGACACATCCATTTCTCAGATCATGATAAGGAGAAAGATAGGAATTCCTGCTCAAGTGTTTTCTTTTTAAACATGTTCATGTTTCATAATGAGAAGTAGGTTACATTCTGACACTTATCTACAGAGAGAGGTGATTGTAGGCTCCAGCTGTTTAGCTGAAATTCTTCTGTAATGGGGGGAAGGAAATGACCTTTGGGAGGGACTGCTAGCAGATCTGTGCAGAAAGCAAGAAGGCAAGGGACTTGCTAGAGATCAAATGCTATTCCAACCACTGTACTAGCCAAAGGTTCTTGGGAGGCCTCTCTGAAGTATCTCTCTTCTTAAGGAGCTGAGCAGAAAAGAACATGAACTAGAAAGAAATGAGACTTCAGGAACTAACCAAAGAGATTCTGAAGGAAAGTCTTCCCTATGCAGACCATGGCCACCCCACGTGAATGTGATTGCTGTGGTCAGTCCTCTTGGTAGGAACAAACTAGCACTTGCATTTGTGACACAACTGACCCAAGAGGCGTTGTAGTAAATGCATGATTTATGGAGAGCCAGGAGGAAGGCAGTGTGCACTTCCAGGTTGCTATCCCAGAATGAAAATCCCAAGAAGGAGAATTCACATTTTGGTGGAACCTGAAAGATCGAAAAACTCAAAGTTGTAGTGTGAGATCTTATCCTAAGCCAAAGAAGTTAGATTTCTAGAATATGTGCATTCTTTCACCTTCTCCTCTCATTTACTCTGCATCACAATATTTAGCAGATGGTGCTATATCATCTTGTGAATATTTCTACTGATTTAAATATTAACTTTGCTAAACAACCTCACTCTCACCTTCCCCCTAAAAATGCTAGATTTTAATGTCTTCAGAGACCAGGGTTATTTCATAGTCTCTGTGTCCCAAAATGCCTGGAAGAATCTATTAAACATCATTCATTGCCATCTTTTTCCAAGTGACAGGATGATATAGATCCTAATTTATTTTAGATGCTGCTTTCATCTCATTTGTTATTGGAAACTTAGCATTTCATTTCTGAAATATTTGTCATGTGGTAAGCTGATTAATGCCCCCCTCCCCCGATGTCCACATTCTAATGCCCCAAGCCTATAAATATTTTGCCTCATATGGCAAGAGACTTTGCAGATGTGACGTAGTAAGGATCTTGAGATGGGCGCATTCTCTGGATTATCCATGGGGTCCCTCAATGCAAACATTCTTCTTATGAAGAAGCTAGAGGGTCAACAGGGGAGAATATGATGTGATGACCAAAACAGAGATTGAAAGGATGCAGCCAGGAGACAAAGACCTCCAGAAGTCTGTAGAAGCTGGATGAGGCAAGAAACAATTGTGCCCTGGAGCCTCCCCAAAGAACCAGACCCCCTGACATTTAAGCTCCTTCTCACTCACTTTGGACTTACGACTTCAAGAACTGTAGAAGAATAAATTTGTGCTGTTTTAAGCCACTAAGTTTATGGTTCATTTTCTACAGCAATGATAGGACACTAAAGCATATGTCTTCCCAATTAGCAACGGAATCCTGTGAGTTCACCTTATCTTATCAATTATCCAACGTAAGTCAAACAGGAAGATTTAATTTCCCGTTTCAAAAAGAATAAGCCAACAACTCCACATACAGAAATTTTTCCTAAGGATGTTTACCCAATAGGATTTCACTCATCCATTAACAAGAATGGCAAAGTTTTACTTCCATATGTGCATGGAAGTGTTGATTGATTAGTTCCAGTTTAGTGGTGTTTGTGTTTCTGTTCTTGTGACACTTCACTTAGAAAAATGGTCTCCGTATATCCAAGTTGCTACAAGAGATACTAGATCCCTTTATTTCATGGACGGGTATTCCTGCATGGTGTACATCTACCACATTTTGTAGTTATTTTCATATGTTTGCAATTGTGAATTAAGGTGCTGTAAACATTTTCGTACATGTTTCTTTTTTGATAAAATGGCTTTTTTTTTGGGTAAATACCTAGTAGTGGGATTGCTGGATCAAATGGTAGTTCTACTTTCAGTTCTGTGAGGTATCTCCATACTACTTTCCACAAAGGTTGTACTAGGTTGCAGTGCCACCAGTACTGTAGAAGATGTCCTTTCTTTCCCCATTTATGCCAACCATCTGTCTTTTGAGTACTCTTTGATAAAAGCCATTCTCACTGGAGTTAGGTGGTATCTCATTGTGGTTTTGATTTGCATTTCCCTGATGAGTAGAGATGTTGAACATTTTTCCAAGTGTTTGTTAGCCATTAATATATCTTCATTTGAAAGTTTCTATGTATGTCTTTTATCCACTTTTTAATGGGATTGTTTGATATTTTCTTGCTGATTAGCTTGAGTTCTTCGTAGATTCTGGTTATCAGCTCTTTACTGATAAAATATTTGTATAGCATGCAAATATTTTCTCCCATTCTGTAGGTTGTCTATTTGCTCTATTGATTGTGTCCTTGGCTATGCAGAAGTTTTTTACTTTGATCAGGTCTCATTTATTTATTTTTATTGTTGTGTAATTGCCTCTGGGCTCTTCTTCATAAATTCTTTGCCAACATTTTCTTCCACAATTCTTACAGTTCCATGCCTTACTTAGATTTTGGTCTGTTATCCATGGTGAATTAACTTTGTGAGTGGTAAGAAGTGTGGATCCTTCCTCAGTCTTCTACATGTGGCTGTCTAAACTTCCTGGTACCATTTACTGAATAGGGATTCCCTTCTTCAGTGTCATGTTTTTGTCTGCATGGGAGTTCACAGTTCCCATTATTCGCAAGTTTAGATCAAGTTGCCTGACTGTTCCTTCCCCAGGCCATTGCAGTACCTTCTAACTGAGTTCATTAGCTATATATTTTACCCAATTCTCTACTTTAGAGGCAAAAATAAAACAAAGCTGTCACCTTTCTTCTTATAATTCTTCATAGCTCCTGATTCTGGGTCAAAAGCCCTCCAAAGAGTGTGGAATAGTATTTTACAATCAGGCACTTCCAATCTTCCTGTCTTCTTTTTCTACTACTCCCTGGCCAGACCTCCTAGTTCACTTGGGATCACAACAAAGAACGTCTGCTCCTATCACCAAGCCTTTAAATGTGCACTTTCTCTCTCTGCCATGACCACCTTGTCCAGCCAATACCTCTTTACCTTCCAGAATCTGGCACAGCTGTTGCCTGCTCTGTAAAGATTTGGCTGATTTAGACTTCTCCTTCCCTAATGAACCTGGTAACATATGAGTATAGCTCTGAACTAGCACCTTTGACATTATTCTATAATTAACCCCTGATAAAACCTGCAACTCCTCCCCTATACAAATGAGGAAACCCTAAAGAAAAGGGTTCTGAACCCACTATGTTCTGTTAATTTCTGTATCTCCCTGTATACAGGGAATTAACATAGGCAATTAATACATTGTTGCAAAATAAACAAATGAATAAATGAACAGATTAGAGGCTTACACTGGGGCAAGCATAGACTGCTCATTTTCCAACTGAATCTTTACAGAAATCCTGTGAGATGGTTACTATTGTTATTTACATTTTATAGATAAGGAAACTAAAGCACAAGAGGTTAAATAAATTTCCCAAATGCACCCATTTATAAATTGCATATAAACTCAGACAGTCTAACTTTAGGATTTTAACCTCAATCCTGAAATGGCTGAGCAACCTCCTGACTCTTCCTGTTAATGCCCAAAAACCTCGGACCCAACCCTTAACCTGTTAAGAAGACAGACATATCCAATCCTCTGTCCTTTATTCCTTCTTGCTTTGATAAAGGAGTGAGAAAGTAAGAAGGGGCGTTATTAAACACAGCATAAGGTGAGAACCCACTCACAGCGAGTGAGAGAAGAGGAGGGGAGCTATTGGGTATTAACTAGAGTGTTAATTATTCATAAATAGTAAGTTATGGCTCTTGCTCAGCAGCTATCTCATAAATGGTATAACAGGAGTAAAAATGTTTTTGATCAAGTATTTCTTAGATCTAAATTAAAAAGGTAGCCTCCAAGGTGAATTTTCAATTCCTCACTACATTGTTAACTTCCTTAGAGCTTTTCTATGAGTGCCAGTGCCACAGACCCTAAGCTAAGAGAGTACTTTTAATTCCAGGGACATTCACTGGCCATTCCACTTGGTGACCCACACAGAATCAGCAGCTTCCGATTTCTATGCTTAGTGTCTAGGAACGTGGAACATTCAGAAGCCTTCCCAGGTGGATGTGCGGGAGAAGCAGATAAAATATCCTCATCTTACAAAACAGACACAGAAGGCCTGAGAAAATGTCCTGTGGGCAAAGTTTCATGATAATTTAGTGTTTGACTCTGAAATCCCAACAGTCGTAAATGATTGCCTCTCCGTAGAAATGACCTAAACAGGGATAATTTCCATTTTGCCAAACATTGAAATCATTATTTCAGAATGATATGTGAACAAAGTGCATTTTCAGAAAGGTCTCAAAAAACTAAAACCACTGAACAATTTCAAGAGCATTGGGGTAAAAGAAAGAATAGATATGGGGTTAGTGCGCTCATCTTTGTCAGAGCAGAGTGAGACGGAATTCTGGGTTGCAGGGGGCAAAAAACATCGAAACTTAGACCTTCAACCCCAAGAGAAGAACTTAGATGGTCATACTGCTGAACAAAAGGAAGAGAAGGGTAGGAGGAGTCAGAACCAGAGACTTAACTTTAGTAGAATTATCTCTGTCCTTCTTTCTAAAATGATGGCATCCAAGAGGACACGGAATAGTCTCGTTTTCATTGTTAGGACTGTGATAGATGGCTGATGGAATCACGAAATCCCCTCTAGCTTTTAAGCAACATGTATATTTTCTTGAAAAGCTATTTGTTCCTGAAGTATAACGGAGGTGATGCCAGTAAGAGAGGAACATTCTTTATGTAACGGGTCGTTAGCCAGCTCACCTTTGTTCTTTATTGCCATATAAATACAATTTACATTTCCATAAATGTGAATCTGCGTAACATCTATTCTCCAAATAGATACCTAAGGATCCGTAGCAGAGTCTTTCCTTTAAAAACAACTGTTATGTGCCTTGGCACTAGTTATCTGCAAGACATTAGAAAAAACATTCAAATTCCCCATGTTCCAAGTTTCTTGTCTGTAAAATGATGAAGTTGATCCAGGTTCCTCTCAGCACCAACATGCTGTGAAGACTATTGTTCTTTAAAGTGGAACCAAAGTAAATCTTGCCATCAAAAAATAAATACAGGAATGTTTCAGTGCATAGCCTGCTTGCAATAAAAATAATTTTGGGGCTCGGCGCCTGTGGCTCAATCGGTTAAGGCGCCAGCCACGTACACTTGAAGTGGTGGGTTTGAATCCCCAGCCCGAGCCCAGCAAACAACAATGATGGCTGCAACCAAAAAATGGCCGGGCGCTGTGGCGGGCGCCTGTGGTCCCAGCTACTTGGGAGGCGGAGGCAGGAGACTCACTTGAGTCCAGGAGTTGGAGGTTGCTATGAGCTGTGATGCCATAGCACTCTACCCAGGGGGATAGCTTGAGGCTCCGTCTCAAAAAAAAAAAAAAAAAAAAAAAGTAAAAAAATTTTGGATGCCAAGTAATCTCTCCGTTCAATGGGCAACATATTACATTGTCCTTAAGTCTGGGTAGAA
>CAUYQV010059776.1:0-12264 GCA_963574575.1 Galagoides demidoff
CAAAGACTTCAAAGGAGCGATGATAAATATTCTCAAAGAACTAAAGCAAACCATGTTTAAGAAAATTCAAGGGAAGTGGGATAACAATAGATCAACAAACAGAGATTCTTAGTAAGGACACAGAAATTATTAAAGTACCAACTGAAAATTCTATAGGTGAAAAGCACAAGAGTACAATTTCTAATCAAAAGAATTCACTGCAGGCTCGGTGCCTATAGCTCAAGTGGCTAGGGCACCAGCTACCTACACCGGAGATGACAGGTTCAAACCCAGCCTGGGCCTGCCAAACAACGACAGCTACAACCAAAAAAGATCCCCTGGACAGAACGCAGCTGTGCTGGCAACTTGTGTTTGGCATAGTCAGGCCCATTTTAGACATCCGTATTATGTAAAGTTACTAAGTTTCTGATAGTTTGTTATATCAGCAATGGGAAATTAATAAATGGGGAAATTTTCCAATGCACAGGTATACTCCACTCTGAAGTCAGGCTGGAAAGGTTAGGCAAAGACTTTATAAAAATAAAGGAAGGGCAGGAGAGTCCTAAGTGTTGGTGGACTGAAATAAAATCACTCTTATAAATAAGGAGTGATGAGATAAGGTTCATTCATGAGTGGATGAAACTAATTTTTAGTAGAATAATGGAAGCTGCCTCAGCCAAATCTCCCTATATCCTCTCCAAAAGCCATACCTATCAATAAGTAAAATAAAACCACCCTTTGTGGAGAAATACTTAGAATGTATCTGAGACAGGATGTATTTGAGACTTGGTTACCAGAGAAACAGGAGACCAATGTGGAGGGAGATGTCTTTTAGAAGCATGGTGATAATCAGAAAGAAGAATCCAAGCTTTGCAAATAAAGTACCCTACAGAAACAAAAGAAAGTCATAAAATCAGAAGTCACACTAATTCATCCTCATTCTCAATCCAAAGAAAGGTGACCTTTGATAAAGCAATTATTGATTAAATAAACTTGTCTCATAATAGCGATAGCAGAGGGAGGGTACTTTGAACTAGGAAATCTGGCAAACCATCTAACCCCATCACTTCTGCTGACATGACCCAGTTATTTCTGTCCAGGAAAATATAAGACATTCAGAAATGGATAGAAAATATAATTTATTAGACTATGAGAAGAAAATATAGCAAAAAATTTTCTTAAAATTGATCGTGAAGCACAAGAAAATTAACACATCATCCCAACTTTAATAGGATATTCTTAAGCAAGTAGATTTGAAAAACTTCCTCAAACCAAAAATTTAAAAACTCAGAATTATGATAGAACACTCCCCCCACCACCAAGGAATTACTATTGAACAAACTCAGAAAGCAATTGAAGAAAAAGATAAAATCATCTCAGAAATAAAGATAGAAACAAAGGTGTTTAAAGAGAATAGATTCAACTGCAAATACATATAGCAAGAGGAATTGGGAATGTAAATAAAATACACAAAACAATGATAAGAAAAACTGGAAGGTAAAAACGTTGAGAAAAAGCGTAATAGATCTAGAAGTAGGCAAAGAAGATACAAAATATCTATAACTAGATTTTCTGAAGAATTAAACCAAAATAATGGAATAGAACTTATTATTTGAAACTATACTCCAAGAAAACCACCTGAATAAAAATAACCTAAATTTCCATATTAAAAGGGCCTACCATATACTTGGGGAACTTGATCCAGACAAGTCACATCTTAATCATAGACTAACAATTTTTTTTTGCAGAAAAATCAAATGGACCTCCAAGAAAAAAGACAAACTCACTTTAAAAAGAAAAAAAAATTCTGGTTGGTATTAAAGTTTTTAACAGAAAAACACAAAGGAATAGTAGAACATTATTTTCAAGAAACTTAAAGAAATTGAGTGTTAGTGAAAGATTTTATTTCTGATGAACATATATCTTAACATGAGGTGAAGGAAAAATATTTTTAAACATGGAAGAACCCAGAAAATACTGCACTATGAGCCCTTCCTGAAGAATCTAACAGAGAACAAATCTTTATCCAACCAAGATATAACTGGAGAAAATTTGGCACATTGGGAAGCATTAAATATATTTAATTGTAAATTTTAGACTTAAAAAATATGGGGGTAAGATTTAAAATCAAAACAAGTGATGTAGTAGAAGAGTATATAAATTTTATATGTTTTTACAAAATAGAAATAGAATAAATTGTAGAAGAAGAAGAGGAGGAAAAGCAAATATAAAAACAAAACTCAATCACTGACCAAGTAATGTGAGAATCAGAGAATATAACTAAAGGTGAAAGACAAAATAGAAGCCTAGGACAGGAAAAAGAAAAGATACTAGAGTAAAAAAAATGTAAATCCTTTAAAATACCAAAAAGAAACATCAAAAATGAAAATGAAAAAAAATAGGTGACATAAAGAAAATATTTCACAATACAAACGATACGCTACCTTTTAAGAACAAAAAAAGAAAAAGTTGGGAAAACTGAGATACAAAAAGACTAAGGACCATTCTCTCTACCAAACAATGAATGCAAAGCTGAGATTAAATCCAGAATATTTGCATCTCTAGTGTACTCTTTAGCTTAAACAAAAATCTTCGTCTTGTAGAGAATGTTAAATTTCTATAATGCCTATTTCTCCCAAATACTTTAATAGATTTAAATAATAATCAAAATCTCAGTAAATTGTATTACCATATCATCAAATGATTATTAAATTTACCTGAAAAAGGATGAAAAACTGAAGAATGATGAACAAAGCAGACTAGTGTACTACCTATTAAAATACATAATAATTGAAATAGCAAGAATGTATCATTTAATTTAACAAAATATATAAGAAGTGAAAAATTTATTATACATAAATAGAATTCATCTACAGTTTTACATTGTCGGCTGTCTGTTTTCAACATGAAATTAGATTCATATTTCATGCTAAATAGCATTTAAACTCTAGCCAGTAGCTAACCAACATAATAGAAAATGGAAATATCATATTTCTGGAGCAATGCTGACATTATAAGTCTTGAGATATTGGATTAAATTATGAAGTTGAAGATGGTTAAATTTGACCATCTGAGATAAAACATCTGTTAAAGCATAAAAAAGGTAATAATATGGTATGAGAAAATATCAACAAACATGATAATGGCTAATGTCATCATTATATGACACTTGTAGGCTGAAAAAAATCTGAAGACTCTCAAAAAGCAAATATGCAAAACTTCTGAGAACTGTTCAATCATATAGTTTAGCAAAGAACTTGTAGAGTATTAATAGTTTGGCAAGTATATTCTATTGATTAATGGCTGCAGCCAGGCTATCTCCTATACCCAGTAATAGTGGCAGGATATGTGAATATAAGCCTCTAAGAAAGCAATACAGAAAATTAATGTAAAAGAATAATTATAAAATATATTATAAAATGTCTGAATAATTATAAAATATTCAGACATTTTGAACTTGTAATTGTGTTTCTGTGAATTTTTCCAAGGAGAAAAATACAATAAAAGGAAAAAGGAAGGTGTTCACCATAGTGTCATTTATATTAGAGTTTAGAAACAGTCTAAATATCCAGTAATAGGGGAATGGTTATAAAATGATAATAAATTGATTAATAAGAATATTATGTGATAATTATAAAATACAGAGCACTGTAGAGACATTCTAAAATATAACAAGTAAAAATAATGAAAAAGACGTGCCTTCTAGGGAAGTCTGCTATCTCTGACTGTAGATAAAGAAATGAAGAGAACAAGGAAATAAAAATGTTTTGCTAAAAATGGGAGTGTGTAAAGCCTCTTGTACTTTACTTTTTTTGCCATGATTATATTATTGTGCAATGGATTATATAACAATCATCACCGAACTCTCTCAGGCTTAATTCTATTTTCATGATAAGAATTTGCTTATTACATTTAAATTGTATGCTTACTGAGTTTCTTCATTAGACTGCAAGCTCTGTGAGGGCATCTTTAATTTAAGTATGATGCCTAGCACATAGTAAATGGTTGTTTATAGTTATAGGTAATAGTAAACTAAGGTCTGAAATGATGGAAGAAGAAATGAAGCAAGCACTAACCATAACATCTCAATCACAGGTTCACTCCTGATGTGTTAGCATAACCCATTTTGTGTGTGTGCATGGGGTGTGAGGTGGAGTGAGCATTGGAGAGAAGTAAGCTGATCAAGAAGAGAGCAATCTTTAGTTCATGTACATTACTTAAGGACTGTTGCAAAGAAACTGGTTTGTATTCTCAACTTCCACAGCATGGCCTCACTTCTCCTAGCCACTAATTGGGCATCTAAAACAAATGCTATTCCTTCCATTAGCAACATGGAAAACCTGTTTGTGGGTCCGAGTTAGGATTATGACCACAAATATGCTGACTGTAAGATGTGGTATCTATGAAAAATAGGGTAAATGGACACACTTGCTAGCCACTGCTCTATGTTTTATCTTTAGGTCAAATTAGACCCTTCAGACTGCTTTGTTCCTGTCTTTCTTATGCTTCTGCTTCTTCTTCTCCCCCTCCTGCTCCTCCTATTACTCCTCCTTCTCCTGGTCCTCTGCTCCCTCCTCCTCCTTCCCCCTTTCTTTCTCCACCTTCCTTCTTACTTGCCTTCTTATCATCCTTTCTTCCTTTTCCTCCTTCTTTTTGATGCTTCAGCTGCTAGAAATTTTGAAACCCAAAGCACTGCAGCCAGTTATAGCCCAGTTGTAAGAACTCATAGTCTTTGCCATTTTTGTATCTCTCTTCCTATTGTTTGTTCCAGGATTCTACTTAAGTCCACATTCCTGAAATCAGACTGACAAGACTTAAAGCTTGGTCTCTCTACTTAGGTTCTCTGAGTTTCCTTATTTGTAAAGTAGGCATAATCTTCCTACTTCCCTGTTTATGTTTGATCACATAATCAAACATGTCTTGCTCAATAAATATTTGTTCCTATCTTCTTTTTTTCTTGTTAATTATCTCATCATTTTGGGAGGAAAGAGATGATGAAATTTAATTGATTACTAAAATATCTGATTGTTAAAGGCATGGCACTATACCAGATGTGTGTTATGTTTTGGGGAGATGGGGAGCATTATGAAAACCATACTACCTACCAGAGCTGGAGTAGAGTGAGGCAACTTGTCAATTAAATAAGGGACCCTGTTCTATGAGGCAGTGCTAAGGTAAATTGCACTTTTTTTTTTTGGTGCTGTGGTTCAGAAAGCATGGAGTAAATAAAGGCTTCCTGACGACAGTTTGAAGTTTGACATGGCCAGGTATTTGTAAGCTTTTGGCTATCAGGAGTGATTTGTTCTCCCACTTCTGGCTTACAACTTCAGCCACTTCACAGGAACTCTCACTATCTGCCAGACCAACATGGGAAACAAGTCTCATCTCTGGACAGGGAGCGTGGATGTGATCTGTGTGAAAGGCGGAAAGATTGAGAGTTTTCTTATTTTAGACTGGTGACAAATAGGCCTTGGTGTGTGGACCGTGCTGTGAGTGCCATTGAGGTAAACAAGGAATGAGTGGAAGATAATACCAAGGAAAGGGGCACAAAAGCACTCATGTAAGATGGGAGGGACACAACCCCAGTGCTGTCCAGGGACTCACTAAAAGGACGTGCTCATTCCCCGCTCATCTCACACTACCCTGTTGGGGGCACATATATAAACTTGTGAGTCCCCAGTGGCATGTACCTGGGTGTGCTGTTGGACTTTCACACCCTACTGCCATTTGTTTCTGTGTGTTTTTCTCCTCTTTGAACTGTGAGTTCCAAGAGGATCTTGTCTGTGTCTCATTTAAATTTGAGTCCCAGAGGCCAATACAGGACCAGGGACATAATAGATGTTTAGTAAATATTTGGGAAAAATAACCCTATTCTCCTGGAGCTCACATCGTGAGGGATGGGGGTGGCAGTGAAGTAACTAGTGCTTTTCAGATGATCATTTCTAAAGGCTCAGCTTTTAGTTTTGTTTTTTTTTGTTAATTTCTAATCTCTTTTATACTGATATTTTGAATAATAATTTTGAGAAAAAAAGACATACATGTTTATAAGCCCTAATTTTTTATTATTAGGTTCTATAGACATAAACTTCTCTTATCAAGATGCTAAATAAGTTTTAAAGGATGGAGAGAGAGAAACTCTAGTTTGCAGGCTGGCAGGAATTTATGGGCCACATGTACTACTAGAATATTACATACAAATATGTGCATAATGTGAGGTGTTGTGAAAACGTCAGAGAGTGGAATAGAAAATAAGACTTTACTGAAGGAAGATGGAGGCTTCTCTGATGTTACAAAGTTTGAATGGAGAATGGAATGAAGTGAGGAGGGGGCCTTGCAGATATCAAAAGGGAGAGTTTCAGGGACAGGAAACAATTAGAGCAAAGGCTCAGAGATGAAATTCTGAACTTCTGGCCTAGGAGTGGGGTCAAGAAAGAAGTAGTTCAGATGACCAGGACCTAATAGATCATTAAAAGAATGTTGGGTTGTATTATGAGCAGTTAGAGGGTTTTGAGCAAGAGAGTGATAGGATCTGAATTGTAAACATGGCCCTAGAAGCTACCCTGTGGCAAATAGACTACAGGAGGCAAAGTTAAATCATCTATAAGACAAATGTCACGTTGGTGGTAAGAGGAGATGGTGAGATGTGATTGGAGTAAGAATTGACCTTGAAGACAGAGTAACCCATGTTGGCTAATAGACTGAATACAGGCTGTGAGAAGAAAAAGAGGAATCAAGGGTGACTCTAAGGGTTTTATTGACGTTAGGCAGTGGGAGAGAGGCGTACGTTTTGCAGTTAGGGACACGAAAATGGAAAACCATAATCACTCTGGACATGTTAAACTTAGGATGCTTATGTGACACAAAGAAGATGTTGAGTAGGCAGTGGGTATATGAGCCTGATGTTCAAGGGAAATGTCAAAACTGGAGACATAAAATTGGAAGCCATGTTTGGAAGGAATTTAGAGCCATGGGGTGGGACTGACTGAGGTCATCTGGAAAGTGCGTATGGGAAAGAGAAGCAAATATATCTGATGCCCAAGTCCTGGGGCTTCTCCACATATAAGAGGTCTGGAAGATGAGAAAGAAGCAGCACAGGAGGGTGAGAAAGAATGGCCCCCTCAGGATAAGAGCACCAAATTAACTCCACAGTTTACTCAGCAGGCAGTTATTTAGTCTTCATGTTCAGGACACTCTGTAACAGAAGTGATATTTTGGAGAGCTTTACACGCCCCTGAAGTTGTTAATATTTCAGAAAACAATGTCACCCGTAAAGGACTAAACTCTGAACTGTCTTTCAAACTCAGTTGCTCAGAATCATTTACCCTTTCATCGCACTGGATGATTGAATAGATACTTTCAAATTTTTTAGATTTGTAACGCATGTTATGATATGCTAAATATTTTTCTTTATAGAATGTCTCCCTGGAACTTGACAAGAATGCTTCTAGGTAAGCAGAGCATCATTTTAGATCTTCATTTTATTTGTGGAGAACCTAAAGAAACAGATGAAAAGACTAGTAAGGGGTGAAACTTTCTTCCTGTGTTCTTAAGGCTTTTTCTGGAACCTTGCCCTCCCTCCCACAGATATGATACCATATTCCGTGGCTATGGAGAATAAATAACCATCAGGTCCAATTAGCATTGGTAGTGCTGTTGCTTTTGAAAAAATGTGTTCCAATTTCTAAGCAATTGACATGTTAACAAACAGTTGGAACCTGGCTTGGTGGTAAGTTAGAGACTCTCTATTTCCCTTTCTTAGCACCAGCTTTCTGGGAAAGGGTCCTTTGTGATGAATGTGTTAGTTCCTTTCTCTCTCAGCCTATTTTTCCATCCCACATTCCCCTTTCAACCACTGGTGTGTCACCATAGCTAAAAACATCAGTCCTTTAAGGCTAGACCTTCTTTTTCATCTCTGGCATCTCAGGAGTTACCAAATTTTCTAGCCCTTGCTATGTCCTAAAACTCTCTGAATGTCCCCTCCCCTAAGCTAGTGCCCTAGTTTCAGCCCCTCCATCTTTCACCTGCACTATTGCCATAGCCTTCATGCTGTTCTTTCTGCCACCTGGCTTCCTGCCTCTAATCTACTTCTCACAATCCAGCCAAAGGGTTTTCTAAATGCAAATCTAGCCCTATTAAGATCTGACCCTATTTAAAAGCCTCTAGTACTTCCATTTGCTCTTGGGATAAGATCCAAGCTCTTGAAAACAGTATACTAGGGCCTTCAGGATTTACACATGGGATACGAAACTGAAAAATGTACAGTCCCATCTTCCATGAGCTCACAGTCTGATCAGGGAGACCAGTAACACAGATAATTTTAAGGCACTACACACATGTTCTCAGAATTATGTGAAGATGTAAACAAATAACTAAAATAAAGGGTGATATTTATAATACTTCTATTATCAAGTAAGATGTAGGACTTCAAGAGAGAAGTGGTTAGGCTTGATAGCATTCTCTGAAGTCACCTGTTTATTTGGTTCACTCAGTCTGTGAAGCTAAATTTAACAGTTATTATCTGGTAGGTTTCTACCAATGTAGACATACGCATACCCCACACAATACCTAGATGGATTCTTTTAATTTGGGACTCAAATGACCAAAGGAATTGTTGAAAATGTCTTCTTGTATAGGAATTATGTGTATTACCCTATGGTCCTGCTCAGGTATAATTTTGAATACCACACTGTGAGGTGGTGATGCTCACCTCCAGGTCTCCTTCACAAAAGGACACTGAGCCTGTGGGGCCACATAAATGACTGCTGCTTACATTGTTCCATTTCTGCTTTTCCTCTGTTTTA
The DNA here is from genome assembly GCA_963574575.1 of Galagoides demidoff. NCBI lineage: Eukaryota > Metazoa > Chordata > Mammalia > Primates > Galagidae > Galagoides > Galagoides demidoff. Next base: position 8,781 of record CAUYQV010059776.1, read on the forward strand.
TGGTCTATATTACTAAGGACTGAGCTGCCTATTTCTCATTTCAAATTTCTTAACTAAATATTTTCAAAGTTCTTACATTTGGCATATGTATTTGTTTGATGTAAGTCACTATGCTTGAGCTTTTAAAAAAAATCAATGCATTTCTGTGTTTCTCTTCTTTCTTCTTAATGAAGAAACCAAACACTTGTTTCTTCATATGCTATGAAGACTATATCATGGCCTCCATAAGGTCATTACCAATTTCTCTAGGACTGGTAACAGTGCTGTAATACTAGACTCTGTGCCTTAGAAGGAATCCAGAATAAAGAAATGAGAGAGTCTCTAACTTGCCACCAAAAGCCAAAAAAGGAATCACCATACACAGCGCCATGGAACTACCTCCGTAAGCTCATTACATTTCTCAAGGGACATAGCTCTGGAGAACTAATATTAAATCTAGTTTTCCCACTGTCTATTCCTTAGAATACTAATGCTAATAAATTCTCAGGGGAAAAAATCCCTTAGTCAAACAATCCTGGGAAATTCTACATATTACAATCTGATCTTAGAGTGTCATATTACGTAGAACATATTTGAGGTGTCAATAGATGGAGCAATAAAGGGACATGTTTTCTTTTGTTTACCCCAATGCTTACCTAACCTACTTGACCACAGAACTCCTTGTGCGGTGCACCATTAATGATCAATGGAAAAATGATGGCCTCCTCACTTATCAAAGTGAGCCCAATTGGGGGTTAAATACCAATAAGCACTTGTCGCATTGTGTTGCAATTGTTTTTTTCCCGACATTTTATTATACAAGGTTTTCAAAATTATATAAAAATCAATTGTGATGTGCAGTGAAAGCTGATGTCTCCGCCATCTAGATTCTACGCTGAGCATTGCTGTGTCTGTTTTATATAACTGACTGCTTCCCTCTTCCCACTAGATTGGGGCACCTTCATGAAAATTGATTTATCTTCACTGCGCCAGTTCCTAGCATCCTGCCAAGTACATAGTTTGGTAACCAGTAGAAACTTGTCCAAATAATGAATGAATGAATGGATTTTTTTTTTATCCCCTTAGGTATCTTCCAGCTGCATCATAGGGACCAAGCTTTATGGGAGATGAAAGACCAGGCTGATCTGTGCCACAGCCTAAGTCTAAGCAAATATTAACTTAGAGTAAGGTACAGATCCTGAGATAGGTTTTTTCTTTGGAGAGAGGGGGCCGCCTGTGCCTTAGCTCTTTGAGATAATGAGAAGCCCCTGGAAGTCTCTCTTTCATCTCTGTACATATGATTCATTTTGGGAGGGGGCAGCTCTTTCCAGGCCAGTGAGCTGTGGTGAATAAAATGAACTCAAGAGCTGGTCTGCCAAGTCTGGTCCACAGGCTGGATTCTCTTCTCTTCACGAGTTTCATGCTTTTGTGGGATCCTGGTATCTTAATTCCCAAAGACTTTTAGTTTCCACTCAGATATTTATCTGCCCCTCGTTTTCATTCCTGGAAATCTGATCCTTGGTTTGTCTCACTATCCACTTTCTTCATCTGTAACTGCAGATGGAAAACAGTTATTTAATATGTCTTTTGTCCCTTTATCCATTAGTGTCTGATTACCTATCCTGGGTTCAAAGGAAGTACCCCCCCTTCTCTTTTCATTTCTTTTCTGTTTCTTTATCAACATAATCAAAATCAATGAAATCTTTACTTTTCTTAGTTTTTAAATGTATTTCACTTTCCCTTCCGTTGAACTCCATCCTAACTTGATGCTTTGTCTTGCCACTTGTTCTCTCCTCTTCCTTTTTTCCCTCTGTTGTATTCTTTTCCCCGACTCTCTTTCTCTAATAGCAAAGGAGCCAGTGCTGTAAGATTAGAAGAAACGAGGCTGGGGGTTAGAACCAAATCAATAAGGGATATTGAATGAGGCTTCTGTATGCAGGCCACCTGTTTACTTTTTTATTTTTATTTTTTTCTCATTTACATATTTTTATTTGGAAATGGTTATATCCGTACAGTGAAACTACACGTTTGACATGGGATGTCAACAGTTTAGATATCATCAGTTTATTATAAAAGAGAGACATGGAAATTATTTACATGATGCAAGATTTTAGAACTTCAGTGGAATGGGCAGCTTCATGTCAATGCCATTTCAATAGTGATTTATTTTGGTCTACATACTTTCCAAGAATGTCGCCATCTCTAAATAAGAAATAATCCTTGTCATCTAGAACTACTTTAGTGCCTCCATATTCTGGGAGAAGAACTTTATCCCCAACTTTCACACTATCTGGTTGAATCTCTCCACCCTTTCCTTTAGAGCCTGACCCAACAGCCACTACTGTTGCTTACAATACTTTTCCTCGAGATTTTTCTGGAAGCATAATGCCTCTTTTGGTTACAGTTTCGGCTGCACACCTTTCCACCAATACTCGATCGAAGAGTGGAAGAAACTTTCTAAATGCTTGTCCTGCCAGGGCTCCCACCTCTGTAGCCACCCCTCTACTCTCGCGCGTGCCGCTGTAAGGAGAGCCTGTTTACTTTTTTAAAGAGTTTCCAGAGTGACCTCTGTTTTCTAAACATGTCCCAGGTTTCCCATGGTTCTGTTTTTGCCACCTCGGTTCCTCTCTGTGAATGCTGCCTCTGATCCACTCTGTTTTACTCCCATCAAAATATGACTGTTGATTCAAACCTCCACATAAACCTCCTGTCTTCTCTGAAGTGCTCCTTGTTTTCCCATTGATATATAAATTCGTCCCTTTCTCTCTGCACATCTGTAATATTTTGGTCTAACCTCTCATGTGACACTCCATTCAATATTGTTCATAAATCTACATCAGTACATTTATCATGTAATAAAATCATAGCTAAATAATTCATTACTTAAAAGGAATAGATTACATATGCATGATGATATGCAACTTAAGAAAGTACAAAAGGATACCTACTGAATAGTAAGTCTCCCCAGCACTAGTTCCCCAGTCATCTAACTCTTCTAGAGACAACACGTGTTAACAGTTCACTACTATATATATATATTTTAAGTCATGTGGTAGAATGCCTTATGAACTGCTTGGTACCTTGCCATTTAAACTTATCAATTATGGCACATCATTCTTTTTAGAGACTTTATAATAGTATCCATTGTGGATATTGGTGGATATGTAGGATGTTTCTGAAGTTTTGCAATGAATACTACCCTTATTATTTATTTATCTTTATGATAAATTCTTAGAAGTAGAACTTCAGAGTTAAGGTATTTTTTTCTTTATTTTTTTAAGTTGAGGCATGGGTATAAACTAAAGGTCAAATTCGATAAGTTTTGGTAAATTAATACACCTGTGTGACTGACTCACCACCATAGTCACGGTATAGGACCCTTTCATCACCTCAAAGTTCCCTTATATCCTTTCAGGTCAAACCCAGTTCCCTCCATACATAATCATTGTCTTATCATTACTGATTAGTTTTGCCTCTTCGAGAACTTCTTGTAAATGAAATTATA
>CAUYQV010059777.1:0-24764 GCA_963574575.1 Galagoides demidoff
CATCTTTCCAAAAGGAATGTGTTAATTTGCATTCCCACCAGCAGTGCAGAAGTGTTCCCTTTTCTCCACATCCACACCAGCATCTCTGGTTTTGGGATTTTGTGATGTGGGCTAATCTTACTGGAGTTAGATGATATCTCAACGTAGTTTTGATTTGCATTTCTCTGATGATTAAGGATGATGAGCATTTATTCATGTGTCTGTAGGCCATGCACCTGTCTTCTTCAGAGAAGTTTCTCTTCAAGTCCCTTGCCCACCCTGAGATGGGGTCACTTGTTCTTTTCTTGCTAATACATTTGAGTTCTCTATGAATTCTGGTTATTAAACCGTTATTGGAGAACATAACCTGCAAATATCTTCTCCCATTCTGGGGGCTGTCTGCTTTCTGGTGCCAAAAACTTTTGACTTGATAATACAGGGAATAAATATGTTAATGGGTACTGCTGTGATATGCAGGTTCTGTGTGATAATACATGGAGCGTACATTTGTGAATATTCTTCTCTCTTTTGTTACTTAGTCTTTCTTTTCCATTGGCATTAAAATATCTTTCAGATTTCTATTTTTTTTTATGGTTTGGGATTTGTTGAGGGTATAAAGAATTAGGTTACACCTATTGCATTTGTTAGATAAAGTCGCTCTTATAATTGTGTTCTGCTCTTAAGAGGTGTAACATACACCCTATCCTCATCCCCTCTCTCCTCCCATCTGTTTGCTCTCTCATTTTCCTACTCTAACCCTTGTATTAGCTCTTCTACTGCTTTCATATTAGAATTGAGTACATTGGATTCTTGTGATGCTTTACTAAGAAGAATGTGTTCCACCTCCATCCAGGTTAATACAAAAAATGTAAAGTCTCCATCTTTACATAGTTAAATAGTATTCCATGGTATACATATACCACAGCTTGTTAATCCATTCCTGGGTTGGTGGGCATTTAGGGTATTTCCACATTTTGGTGATTGTAAACTGAGTTGCAATAAACAATCTAATGCAAATGTCCTTATGATAAAAGGATTTTTTTTTTCTCATGGGTAGATGCCTAGTAATGGGATTGCAGGATCAAGTGGGAAGTCTAATTTGAGTTCTTTGAGGATTCTTCATACTTCCAAAAAGGTTGTATTAGTTTGCAGTCCCACCAGCAGTGCACTAGTGTTCCCTTCTCTCTACATCCACGCCAGTATCTACAGTTTTGAGACTTTGTGATGTGGGCCATTCTCACTGGGGTTAGGTGATATCTCAGGATATTTTTGATTGTATTTCTCTGACGATTAGAGATAATGAGCATTTTTTCATATATTTGTTAGCCATTTATCTATCTTCTTTAAAGAAGGTTCTACTTATGTCTCTTGCACATTCAAATATGGGACTGCTGGGTCTTTTTTGGTTGATTAATTTTAGTTCTCTGTAGATCCTAGTTATCAAGCTTTTGTCTGATTTATAATATGCAAATATCTTTTCCCATTGTGTAGGTTGTCTATTTGCTTTGGTTGTTGTTTCTTAAGCTGTACAGAAGCTTTTCAGTTTAACTAAGTCCCATTTGTTTATTTTTGTTGTTGTTGCAATTGCCACGGAAGTCTTCTTAATAAAATTGTTCCTCAGGCTTATATCTTTGAGTGTTTTCCCTACACTTTCATTGAGGATTTTTATGGTTTCATGCCTTAGATTTAAATCTTTTGTCCATCTTGAATCAATTTTTATAAGTGGTGAAAGGTGTGGGTCCAGTTTCAGTCTTTTACATGTGGTTATCCAGTTCTCCCAACACCATTTATTGAATAGGAGTTCTTTCCCCTAGAGTATGTTCTTGTTTGGTTTATCAAAGATCAGGTAGCTGTAAGGGGTTAGTTTCATCTCATGGTTTTCTATTCAGTTCCAAATGTCAATGTCTCTATATTTGTGCCAATACCATGCTGTTTTAATCACTATGGCCTTGTAGCAGATAGCAGAAAGTCTGGTAGGGTGATACCCCTGGCTTTGTTTTTATTACTAAGAATTGCCTTGGTTATGTAGGGTTTCTTATGGTTCCATACAAAATGAAGAATTTTTTCCAAATCTTGAAAGTGTGATAATGGTATTTTAATGGGGATTGCATTGACTCTGTAGATTGCTTTGGGAAGTACACACATTTTGACAATGTTGATTCTTACCAGCCATGAGCGTGGTATGTAAGAAATGTATGTTCTTTTATTTGTTAATATTTTGTGCTATTTCTTTTCTTAGAGTTTCATAATTTTCTTTTTTGAGGTCCTTCTCCTCTTTTGTTATGTATTTTCCTAGGTAATTTTTTTTTTTTTTTGTAGTTTTTGGCTGGGGCCAGGTTTGAACCCACCACCACCAGTATATATGGGGCCAGTGTCCTACTCCTTTGAACCACAGGCACTGCCCAGTATTTAATTTTTTTTTTTGAAGCTACTGTGAAGGGAATTATGTCCTTGATTAGCTTTTCATCTTGACTGTTATCAGCATATACAAAGGCTACTGATTTGTGGACATTGATTTTATATCCTGAGACATTGTTGTAATTTTTGATCACTTCCAGAAGTCTGTGGTTGAGTCTTAGGGGTTTTCTAAATATAAGATCTTATCGTCAGCAAAGAGTGAGAGTTTGACCTCCTCTGTACCCATTTGGATGCCCTTTATTTCTTTCTCTTTGCTTGATTATATTGTCTAAAACTTCCAGCACTATGCTGAGTAGTAGTGGTGATAGAGAACAACCTTGTCTGGTTCCAGTTCTAGTGGAAACGCTTTCAGTTTTACTGCATTCAGTATCATATTAGCTGTGGGTCTGTTGTAGGTGGCTTCAATCAGTTTAAGAAATGTGCCACCTATGTCTATATTCTGCAGTGTTCTAATTAGAAAAGGATGCTGAATTTTATCAAATTCTTTTTCTGCATCTATTGAGAGGATCATATGGTCTTTTGTTTTTGCTTCTGTTGATAGAGTGAATTACATTTATGGACTTCTGTATGTTAAACCAGCCTTACATCCCTGGGATAAAACCTAATTGATCATGATGAATGATTTTTTTAATGTGTGGCTGTAATATATTGGCTATGATTTTGTTGAGAAGTTTTGCATCTATATTTATTAGTGAAATTCATCTGAAGTTGGATCTTTTTTTAGTTAGATCTTTTCCTGGTTTTGGTATCAGGGTGATGTTTGCTTCATAGAATATGTTGGGGAATATTCCTTCCTTCTCAATTTTCTTGAATAATTTCTGCAGTATCTTTTAGACTTCTTAAAAAGAGCCTGCATTACATTGCATCCAGATCCTGGACCAACTCTCTCCAGACTCCCCATCTACAACCAGACTTCCCAAAGACAGTGTGCACCTGTTGCCTCCTCTTTTTCCCAGGAGCCCCTTAAGCCATTTTACTCTGGAGCCACCAAAACTACACTTGAAAGATGATCAGTGATCTTGGTGGTGCTAAATCCCACAGGTGTCTTTCAACTTTGTGAGTTTTAAAAGTGTATTTAAAAACAAACAAACAACCTTCTCCTTATTTTGATGAGCGAGGCACAGTTGACTTCTGTGGCTCACAATTGAAAAGCCCCAGCTGACACTGCAAATTGGCGCCACAGCTTGCCAACATTGCCTTGTACTGCTGTCCTCTTGGCTCTTTACACTGCACTCACACTGCTCTTCTCTCAGCTCTGCTCTGCCCACCACAGGGCCTTGGCACATGCTGGTTCCCTTTTACAGAAATGTCTTCCTCTCCCTCTTCACTTGACAATTTTAATTCTTCAGATTCAGATCAAATGCTGCTTCTTTGAAGAAACCTGCCTTACACCCCTAAAACTTGATCAGGTTCCTGCATTAGGTCTTCTTAAAGCCTAGAGATACAGTTTAATATCTGTACATATGTTTCTGACCAGTGGTGAAATAGCCCTCTACCTGGTTCAGTGATAGGGTTTGAATTTTAATTCCAACTACACTGTGATTTTCCTAAAGATTTTCATGGAATTCCTGAAGTAGGATATATGTGGTTGAACAGTGGTTGGAACATCCTCTCAAGTAAGAGTGCTTATGTCCTGATGACTCATGGGCCTTTCAAAGATATCTGAGCACAATTCTGTTCATTGTATTTATTTGGATCATGAAAACAGTGTGAACCAGGTCAGAGGTCCTGAGCCTTAAGGAGCCAAGGGGAGAGAGCTTGGATGCTTGAAGGTCTTTTCCTGAGTGACTAGCAGTTGCTACTTGTGATTATCATCTTTATTGACTCAAGAGCATTATTGGCAGGTTATCCAATGCTTTGGACTCTGGTTCTTTGCCTCATTATGTGTATCCCCTTTTCTTTTTGTTTTGATTACCCCTTCAAATTATAAAGATTCCTTGATTTGGAATACTTATAGGGTAGGTCTAGGAAGAATGTGAAAAAGTAGTATCTTCTACAACACTTTCTAGTTAATATGTATTCCTCACTACAACCTGAAGGAGAAGGGCAGGAGTAGAGGTATAATCTGCATTTTTCACATAGAAAAACTGAGATAAAAGCAATAAAGAGTGAAGACATGTATACATGTGGAACCCAGACCCACTAACTTTTGGTGCAGTGCTCTTTTCTGCCATATCCTTAATTGTAAAATGTCTTAAAGTCTTTATCTTCTTTTCACAGAAGTGTTCTTATCTGTTTATATTATTATACATTTTTTTTTTTAGATAGTCTCAAACTGACACCCTGGGTAGAGTACCATGGTGTCATAGCTCATAGCAACCTCTGACTCTTGGGCTCAAGCAAGCCTCTGGCCTTAGTTATTCTATTTTTAGAAATGTTGTCTCATTTTAGCACAGGCTGGTCTTGAACTTGTGAGCTCAAGCAATCCACCCACCTCATCCTCCCAGAGTGCTAGGATTATAGGTGTAAGTCACTGTGCCAGGTTATTATCCATTTTTAACTCAATGAAAAATTGTGTGCTGGCAATATAGAAGATTCTAAGGCACATAAAACAACAATACAACTTTTTTAAGCTGATTAATTAGTGGGAGTGGAGATGGGGACAAGATACTACTTACTCTGGCACTTTAGTGCTTCATAACTAAGCTTCATGGAGTTGAAATTTGGCTTGACTTTAGTTAGAATTTGCTTCCCTTATATCCCATTCTTTTATTATTACCTGTCTCATGAATATCTATTTATCTATTTGAGCCCAACTCAGATGACAAAAGAAATTCTAAGATCTTACTACAAATGGTTTTCTCTGTCCTTAGGCTTGATCCAAAGTGAAGGGCAAGTAGCAATTGACACTTGAGGTGGGTCCTTGACTTCAAAGAATAAAAAACTATTAATATTTTAGTATAGTTTTATGACATATTCAGAAATCTCTGAGGGTTGCCTTTCAGTGCTGCCAAACTCATCATGTAAGAATGAATGATGTTCACTCTCTATAGCATAGACTGGTGGTTGCCTTCCCCAATATTCTATGTGGCCACATGGGTAGAAAATATATTTTACAGCTTCCCTCATGAGTAGTTTGGCTGCATGACTGTGTGCTGGTTAATGACCTATAATGAAAGACTGGCTGCCCTAGGGAATCTTGAAAGATATCTGTCGTGCACCCTTTAACTTTGTCCTTTCTGCTTATAAGCATACGGCCAATACATGAGTAGTCCCTTTGGGTCAGGAGGTATAGCCTGCTGTGGTTAGGAGAGCAAAAGGAGAAAGACTCCATACCAGCTTTCCAGCTTTGAGGGCTATCTCAGAACTTCTTTTAAAGGAGATAAAAGTTTTCTTTTGAGGGTTTTTTTTTTTTTTTTTTTTTAGAGACAGAGTCTCACTTCGAGAGTGTCACAGCTCACAGCAACCTCCAGCTCTTGGGCTTAGGCGATTCTCTTGCCTCAGCCTCCTGAGTAGCTGGGACTACAGGCACCTGCCACAATGGCCCAGCTATTTTATTGTTGTTGTTGTAGTTTGGCTGGGGCTGGGGCTGGGTTTGAACCCACTACCCTCAGTATATGGGGCTGGCGCCTTACTCACTGAGCCACAGGTGCCACCCAAAGGTCATTGTTGTTTTGGCATTTATGTCACGAGCAGCTGAACCCTAATGCTAGCTAAAACCCCCTACTCTACCACCATCCAAATGTCCTAAAGACATCTATTCCCTGAGAAGGACAAATCAGTTATTTTTGTTTCTAGAGTCTGGGGTTTGTCTGTCTATAAGAACAGGTTCTCATACACCATTATAAAAGATAGCAAAGCAGGTATGAATGACTTTGTCTGAGAGATGGGAAGGAAGAGGACTTAAGAGGAAAATGAAGTAAATTCTAGGATATTGGATGATACTTGAGGACTGGGAAAGAAAACAGAGTATATAGTTTCAGTGAGTGGTAGAGATCTGATCCCATTGGAAAGCAATTCCTTGGTGGATGCAGGCATCTTACATGGAGATGGCCATGTGTGTGCCCATATAGACTGGACATCAGCGGCTACCATCTCGGGAGTTTCAGTGAGCATCCCTGTGGTCGAATGTGGGAAGAAGGGAGAAAAGCGATGGGTAGAGCCATTTCTTTCACCGTAAACTGAGAGCATCAGTGACCAAAAATAGAGTCACCGTCTTTTTTTGAACTCCATAGCTCTAGATTTCTTATTTGAAGGCACAGAAGAGGAAGTAATCCAAAAAGGTGACTTTTATTGAATGTTTAAAAACTTTTTTCTATGAGCTTTGAGCCAGATTTGAGTCAGTTTGGAACACTAAGAAATGTTATGTCTCTTGTTCCTTATGGAGTAATTCATACCATTAGTGTAGAATGGAACGGTAACTATCTCCTTTTATTCTTTACTCAAAGCCCACAAGGCATTTCTTAATTCAAACTGTATGCCTTATTTCAAGATAATAAGTTTCAAAGCATTCAGGTTAAACTTTTTTAGCAGGAGATTAATTACATACTGAACTTAGTAAGTATTTATTGAATTTATACCTTGTGTCAGCTGATGTTATAGGGCAGGTCAAAGGGATTAACCAAAGACAAATCTCTGCCCTGTTGGAGCTTACCTTTCAGTTACTGGTCAGACAGTAATCACAGCACATTACTAAATGGAGTATGCCAGGGGTCATTTACTAGGAAGCTAAGAGGGAAGAGATATGACATAGTTCTTTTCCTGGCTACACTAAAGCTAGAGAAAGGCAAATTTGTCTGCGTTAGAGAAAATGTACCCAAAGAGAGTACAATGCGATCCAGTGCATTGTAGGATGGGCCTTTGTAAGCTTACCTGGAGAATTTCTGAGATTGTCCAGGATAGTACCCTGAGGTGTTACTAAAAACCCTGTGAAAAGTAGCAGATTTGAGGAGCAGACGTCTGATCCCAAACATTTTGCAGCTTATAAACAGAGTAGCATATTGACAAAAAGTAAAGACGCTAAAAATAGAACAGATGAATGAATTACTGGCTTTCCTGAGGCGAAGGACTATGGTGAATTTGGGGTGTTAGTGATCGTCTCTGAGCATGGGGATTGATTTCTATTGGATTTTGAAATTTTTTTCTCTAACAGAAAACTTCTTGAAATGTATATGCAGTGAGAACACTTTCATGTAGTAGGTTAGGAGTGATGTTGTTGCCTTTAATATAGGTCAACGTCTGTACAAAGTGGGGATCACTTGGCCGTTCCTGTTGAGATGAATCTGCTGGAGTGTTGGTCTCATCAGGTAACTCTTGAGAGCAGGGGCCTAAGGAGTAGATAATTAGGTGTTATAATACAATGTGTGATGGTACAGGGCAAGGCTTAAGGGTCCCTGACCATCTTGGTAAACGGAGTTAGAACAAAAGGTCTGGAGAAGGGGAGAGCTGAGAAGCCATTGCTTAGCATGTCCCGAGCTGTATTCAAGGGATTTGTGGGGAAAGGACGGCTAGATACGTATCTACTGCTTGGAATTGGGAGGAGGTGACTGCACAACAGTGATTTGACTTGGAACTTAGCGTTGAGGCTGAAGGCTAGAAAAGAATATTGAGGATATGCTGAGGTTTACAGGCTGACTCTGGACACTGCCATAAAAGAACATTTCAATCTTAGCCTGAAGGGTTAAAAAATTAGCTGCTGAAGCATATGTTAGACCTTGACTGTGGGCATTGCTGCTCTGAAGCAAGACTTCGGCTTTACCCTGCCTGTGGGTATCTCAGGATATAAATGATCTGACATAGCCTGACTGCGCAGTGCAGGCAGTCAAAATCTTTCCGGAATTTTGCATTTCAATGTAGCCTCTCAGTCAAAACTACTGTTCAATGGCTGCCTTATCTTTTGGTTGTTTTTTTTCTCTACTGAGAAGTCAAATATGTTTCTTTCTTGGCATAATTTATGAAAAGTTCAATTAGAACCCAGAGATGTTATTTTCTTGTCATTTTGTGTGAGTGTGTAGTTATATAGTTATGTATATATTTATGATGATATATACAATTATACATACATACAGATAACTAGATGAGGTCATATACTGCTTATAACTATGTATAACTATAAATATATAACGATCACTATGTATAAATGTACATATATAACTGTACAGTGTTTTATAACTTTAAAAACGTTTCATGTGCTTTAGGAAAGATTGGTTTTACCCTTTAAAAAAGCTAAACTTAACAATTTGGAAAGGCTAACACTGAACAGCAGATGCCTGGTAATTAAATCCCAAGATTTTTATTTTTCCCTATGCAGATGAGGTTCTCTGTTCAAGACCCTGCACTTTTCTTCTTTTTCTCTCCCTCTGTACACATGTGTGTAAACATGCACACATATGTAGATAAAGATAGATATGCACTCCTACATACGTACACATGAGTATTCACATGTACACGTTGAAAAACCCAGTTGAACATTAGGATCACTCTGTTTAAACATGGTATTTAGAGCAATTTTCTAATAAAATAATTTTCTACTTACCTTTTATTTGTTATTAGTTTTTCTAATTTTAGTATATTTTAAACTCAGACATGGATTACCAAATATATTTTCAAATACTCTTCTTGGTGTATTCTCATGATTTTGGGACTTCAAACTGTTGTATTAAAGTGTTGGTACATCTCAGCACTTGTCTTAACTACCCTAGAGAGAGCAGTTTGAGTCCTTCTAAGCTCATCAAAGAGAAGGTGTGAATTGGCCTTTCTTACACACCTGTTCTCAGAACACCTGCTTCTCATCTTCCATACCCAGGAGCCTAATGGGAAAAGAGTGCTGTAACAGAGGAGATTCTGCTGAGAAGTTAAATACCCTTCTGACTGGGTCTTCGTCAATCCTCAAAGATCTTTTTGCCGTCTTACTCTGGAGATGTTTGAAGGCAATGGATAATTAATTCATGGTGTCCTGGAAAGAGTGCTGGACAGGAAGTCAAATGACTGTCCAGCTCTGCCGTGAGTGAGCTGGGTTACTTTGGGTAAGTTATGGGTGCTCTGTTTCATCTATAAAGTGAGACAGTGGGATGTTATGATCTTAAATGTCTTTATGATTCTATGGTATTAATCCATTCTTGACCCCTTTTTTACTGTATTGGTCACAGATACTTAGACATGGATGGACACACACGTACACACACACACACATATATATGTGCTGATTTTTTTCACCAACTCATACCTGACTTCAGTTCTAATTACTTTAGTTATATACTTTCTATGTAAAAATTGAAATTACAAGATTCCTACACATAAGCAAACAAAATCTTTTAAATACATTTAAACAGAAGATTCAGCTGAGTTTTATTTTATTTCAAAATATTAACGGAATCACAAATTTTTTCAGTTATGTGGATTGCTTTTGTCAAGCTCAACTCATGACTATGGGTGTGCCCATCACCCAAATTGTGTTCATTGTACCCATTAGGTAGGTTTTGGCCTCTCCTCTTCCCTACTACCCCCTTGATTTTTCACTGAGTTTTACTTCCCTCTGTGCACATGTGTGCTCATTGGTTAGTTGCAATTTAATAGTGGTAATTATGAGGTATTTATTTTTCCATTCTTACAACATTTCACTTAGGAAAATTGTCTCTAGTTCCATCCAAATTGTTGCAAAAGGCATTAATTCATCCTTTTTTATGGCTGAGTAATACTCCAGGATATAAACACACCACATTTTATTAATCTACTCTTTAATTGATGGCCATTTGGGTTAATTCCACATCTTTGCAATTGTGAATGGTGCTGCAGTAAACATTTGAGTGCAGGTTATCTTTTTTTGAGAAAAGACTTTTTTCCTCTGAGTAGATACCTGGTGGTAGGATTGCTGCATAGAATGGTAAGTCTACTTTTAGTTCTTTAAGGACTCTCCATACTATTTTCCTTAGAGGTGGTACTAGTTTGCAGTCCCACCAACAATGTATAAGTGTTCCTTTCTCTCTGTATCCATGCCAGCATCTGTTTTTTTTGGACTTTTTGAGGAAAGCCATTCTAACTAAAGTAATGTGATATCTCATTGTGGTTTTAGTTTGCATTTTGCAGGTGATTAATGGCAATGCATATTTTTCATATATATATATATATATTTTTTTTTTTGCCACTTGTCTATCTTCTTTTTAAGAACTTCTATTAATGTCTTTTACACACTTTTTAATGGGGTTGTTTGTTTTTATCTTGTGAATTTGCTGGAGTTCTTATAGATTCTGGATATTAGCCATTTATTGGATTGATAGCTTATGAATATTTTCACCCATTCTGTAGGTTGTCTGTTTGCCTTGTTAATTATTTCCCTAGTGGTACAAAAGCTTTTTAGTTTAAACAAATCCCATTTATTTATTTTTGTTGTTTTTGTGATTGACATTGGGTCTTAGTCATAAAATATCTGCTTAGGCCAATATCTAGAAGAGTTTATTCTATATTTCCAGAATTTTTATGATTTAATGCCTTATTTAAGTCTTTTATCCATCTTGAACTAATTTTTGTGAGTGGTGAGATACACGAGTCCTGTTTCATTCTTCTGCAAGTGGTTATTTAATTTTGGCAGCACTGTTTATTGAATAGGGATTCTTTTCTCCAGGGTACATTTCTGTCTGCTTTGTCAGAGGTCAGTTGGCTGTATATAGATGGTTTTATAACTGGACCCACTGTTTTGTTTCATTGGTCTATGTCTATATTTTTGTACGAATACTATGCTGTTCATTTGCTATAATGTCACAGTACAGTTTGAAGTCTGGTAATGTAATGCCACCAGACCTATTTTTGCTTAAAATTTCTTTGTTTATTCAGGCTCTTTTCTGATTCCAAACAAATCATTGAATTGTTTTTCCTAGATCTATGAAGTATGTATTGGTATTTTGATGGGATTGAATTGACTCTGTAAATTACTTTGGCTAGTATGGACATTTTAACAATGGTGAATCTACTGATCCATGAGCATGATAAGTTTTTCCATTTGTTGTGTCCTCTGTGATTTTTCCCTCAGTGTTTAATAGTTCTTCTCGCAGAGATCTTAAACCTCTTTTGTTAAGTATATTTCTAAGTATTTTATTTTTTTTTTTACCTATTATGAATGGTATTGAGTCTTTAACTTGACTGTCAGCTTGACCGTTATTGGCTTACAGAAATGCCAGTGATTCATGTACATTGATTTTGTGACCTGACACTTTGTTGAATTTATTTATCAATTCCAGGAATCTCTTTGGAATTTCTAGCTCTGGCTAGAACTTCCAGCATTATGTTGAATGGAGGTGGTGACAGTGGGCGCCCTTGTCTTGTTCCAGTCCTTAGGGAGAATGTTTTTAATTTTTCCCCATTTAGCATGAAGTTGGCTGTGGTTTGTCATATATGACTTTTATAATTTTTAGATATGTTCCTTCTATGTCTAGTTTATTGATGATGTTTATTATGAAAGGGTGCTGGATTTTGTCAAATGCTTTTTATCTATCTATTGAGATGATCAGATGGTCTTTATTTTTGCTTTTGTTTATGTCATGAATCATATTTATTGATTTACATATGTTGAACCATCTTTGCATACCTGGGATGTAGCCCACTTCATCATGGTGGATTATTTTTTTGATATGCTGTTGAATTCAGTTTGCTAGTATTTTGTTGAGGATTTTTGCATCTATGTTCATAAATGTCTGTAGTTTTCTTTTTTGTATATGCCCTTTCCTGGATTTTGTATTAAGGTGATACTGGCTCTAAAAAATGAGTTGGGGAGAATTCTCTTCTTCTCAATAATATGGAATAATTCCTATAGTATGGGGACCAGTTGTTTTTGTAGGTCTGATAGAATTTGGCTATGAATCCTTCCAGTCCAAGGCATTTTTTGTTATTGTTGGGTTTTTTTATATTACTGCTTAGATCTCATACTTCATTGTTGGTCTGTTTAGGAATTCTATTTCTTGTTGATTGAGTCTTGGGAGGTTGTGTGTTTCTAGGAATTTGTCCATTTCCTCTACATTTTCTAGCTTATGTGTGTACACATTTCTGTAGTATTCATGGATTATGTATTGAGCTAGTGAATCATGATCCAAGTACTAGAGTGTCAGATAATGTGATCTTAACAGACGCTAGAAAGGTGGGTAATTGGGGTATTTGGTGAACAACTTAATGACTACAATAGATAAAGAAAAATGGCAAGAGCGAATGCAAGTAACTATAAATTGATGCTGAGAAATTGAGGGAGTCCTGCAAAACAGAAAGTGAGGTGTATACTGATAGGGAGGGATGAGTTGGTGACGGCTTTAAATATTTTTTGGAAAAGGGAGATGTAGAGAAGGATTATAAATTATTTCTTAGGATTTAATTGAGAATTCGGACTATGAATATGAGGTGACAACAATATGCAGAGAAGGATTATAAGTTATTTCTTAGGATTTAATTGAGAATTCAGACTGTGAATATGGGGTGACAACAATATGCTGATTTTATGATTTTCTCTGGTGGTATTCAGGAATCTAGGTCTGGGTGAAGAATGTTGGTGATTGATTGTTGTAGGATGGGGTTTTGCTGATCTAGTGCAGAAGAACATGTGTGTGAGGGAGTTGAAAATATCAGTAAATATATAGTTGATTAATGGGTCATGTGATCTAAACTAATAGGGAAATTGATGAAAAGAAACAAGGATGGTTGGATTATAGAAAATGGAGTAGCAGGACAGGTTAAATTTTAAAATATCCTTCCTTACTATCTAAGAGTTGCTAAAGAAGGTGGTTAGGATGCTTTGGGGAGCACTTATCAGACAGTCCTGTCTACATAATTATAAATAATGAAGACTTTTTATTTATTCACTTAACAAGAAATGTGGCAATAACAAGCTGAGGATGGGTTCAGGGACTAGCTGGTCATGTCATCAAGGACACAGGCCCTTTCACTGGTCCACATCGCCAACCTCAGTGCATTGGTGTTCCTTCACAGGCTTCTTGCCTTGTGACTGCACAATGACTTCCACAGCTCTAGGCAGCATATCCCTAAGAAATAAGAAAGGAAGGTGGGAGGTGGAAGCTCTTTGTCCTTGCATTTCTCTCTGTATCATAGAAGAAATACTTAATGTCTATTTGGTTAGAAGTAGGGCACATGTCTACTTGTAGGCCAATCACCAGCCGTAGAAAAGGGATTGTCTTAATTGACTTTAGATGGATCATTGTTCATCCATGGGACTGGGCACGTGGGTGCTTGAAAAACACTAGGGTTCTGTTAGCAAGGAGGATGGGAGAAATGACTACTGATTGGAGAACTAACAGTGATACAAATGAGACCTCTTTTCTCAATGAATGATAAGACCACATGCTTGAGATGCAAAATAATTATAATTATTAGATTAAAAAAAGAATCTAGGTCCAGGCTTTGAGCCAGTGAAGAAATTTTCACTGAGGGAGAAGATTTGAATTCCTTTTCCCTAGAGGGCACATAATAGTTCTTGAAGCCTGCTGATTGAGAGAACTTCTGCTGAGTGATCTATTCAGATGGTTTTCTTCCTTTCAGGTTGCTCTTAATTGAAATGGCTATGGCGTATCTAGTAAAAATCTGTGTCACTGTGGAGCTAAAAATATGAGAATACTAAATGTTCAGTAGTCTAGGTTATTTTTAAAAAACTCTAACATGTAAGCTTGTTTTCTTGATTATTTTTTTCGCAGAAATGCTATATATGATAATACATTCCTCAGATTCAGATCTTACATAAGTTACTTGAGCTTCAGTTTTCTGTCCTATTGGATATTGCTTTACAAATTCGGTGATATATAGTGATATAAAAAAGTAGCTTGTTCTCTTTTAATTCTTTCCAAATGAATAGAAATAATACAGAATTTATCAACATTACTCCCTTCAATAGACATTTGTTTTGTAATTTTGATAGGAAGTGCAATTGGCAGGTCCTTGCTGGATATAAACTTGAAAGAATGACAATGCCTGCTCTCAGAAGGCTCCACCATCATTCCTGATAATTTAGGTAGGTAATTATTTAAGCATATTTTCCTCCACTACTTGAAATATTTTAGTTATTCAAGCTGCATAGTGTTCTTTGGGTATGCTACTGTCTTTTTTTGTTTTTTAATACATGTACCCTGTCCCAATGGTTGAACTAGCTTTAGCTTGTTTATCTTTAAAAACAGATTTTTTTTTAAACCTAGGAACTTGTATCATCTCAATCACTGTAAAATTGTTTGTTTTTCCATGGTTTGTACTCTCTTCACAGATTCCTGGCTGTGAAACTGAATATTGACTTAAAACATCACACCCTATACCCTGAGTCTATAGATTTTTTTTTTTTTATGCCCTCGCTCTTTTAAGTACATGAATCCTTAGTCTTCTAAACCCGAAAAAAATGTGCAGGACTCTGAGTCTTGGCTCTGAATCGTTCAGATGCCTAGAGAGTATTGGTTTCTTAGGAAGGGCTTGAAACCAAAGATTGTGCTAACAGTATACTTTATAAACAGGGATTTAATTTTGAAAACAGATGCTATATTTGAAGAATGAATTCTAGCTGATTATATTTAAGGCTTCAGAAACTTAGATGCATCGTTTTGGATCTTCCTCCACACACACACAGAACCAGGTAGATGGTTATTTCATTTCATTTTAGTTGCTCATTCTTATTTGTTCTTCAAAGTTGGCATCTCTTATTTCTTAACAGCAGGCCCTGTTTTCTTTGACTGTGAACTGGTCACTTTAACCATCACATCGCTGTTGCTGTGTTTTGAGACCCTCACACGCCCTGTTTCAGTACTATCATTTGTCCCTAATTAGCCTTACTGCAATTGTTGCAAAGTGAACTTCTGCCCCAACTCAAACATTATTCACCTAAGCTTCTAGGCTAAGTCCAGGAAAATAGATTTCTCTTGATTTCATTTGCCTGTTCCTCCCTGAATCTTAATATTCAACTGTGGCATTACATGTTGGCCAGATTTGCGGGTTACCTTCCTGGCATAATTTGATAAACTTTAATGAGGTTACCAGAGTCTCTACTTGGTCACTGGTGTCTGTGATGCCATCATGGAAGATGTACATTGTTGGGTTAAGGCTGTGAAATCCTGAAAGAGAAGCACATTTGCATAAGAAAGAACATGTTGCTTTCATCATGCCTGCTTCTGCTCACCATGATGTCCCATGGTCTTGAGCTACCTAGGATTTAGGGGTGTGAGGATTGTGAGCTGTTGCTGTGTGCGTCCTGTCTTCCAGCTGGTTTGCTGTGCATTGGAGAGACCACAGACTTTCAGCATAAACCTCAGCTGGCAAGAGAGGAAAACTTTGCTTTTTAACAGCCATGGGAAGCTCATTGAGAGTCTTCTTTTTCATGCCAACTTTCTTCTATGCCTCCATTAAATGTTTAGTTGACTGGGGCCATCTTGTCCATCCTCCCTCTAAGAAGAACCATCCTTCTGAGAAAATTATGTCTCAGATTTTTAGTGCCTTCAAGTCTAAATGATATGGTTTGAAGGTAAACACATGTGAAAGTTTGCTTTACCTCACACAACAGCTGTTTTTGTGGAATGTTATTTGTCAGTTTAATTTTTCGAAATGTAAACCTGTTTTCAATGCTCCAAGGGAAAGTTTTACTTAAAGGCATCTAGCAATAAGACTTGTACAAAGTAAAGAATGCTCATTTTAAAATACAAATAACTACATATTTATCTGTTCTGTGAGTTTGTAGTTTAAAGAGTCTCTCTCTTTTTAATCTTTAGAAGTTTGGGATTGTGTTCTCATTAAGCTACTGAGAATAATTTTCAATTATAAGGCAATAATTCATAGCATAAAGCTGAATTAATTCTTAAAATCAATAAATTTCTGTCTCTATCTCTTCTCTCCACCCCCCCCACATTTGTGATATAAACATACTTTTATATAATTACAGTCTATATAAAGTCTGGAAGGAAGGACGGGATGATTTAATTAACTCTGAATACTGAAGAAGACTGAGAAACTTGAGGAATTTTAAAGAGCAAAAGTCATAATTGATGAAGTGATTTGAAGATTTTGATAGGAATTTTCTCTGGGGACTCTAGTTATTGCTAGTAAGTAGCTTGAATTTTTAAAAGTATAAAATGTCAATTTAATTTTAAAACCATAGTGATTTAGGATTCTCTTAACAGTACCATCACTTTGTGTTTGGTGATGAGTGTTTCATCTGCCCAGGGGAGTTTATCAGGATGTCGAGGCCAATCTTTTCCTTTTTTTTTTTGTGGTTTTTGGCTGAGGGCTGGGTTTGAACCCACCACCTCCGGCATATGGGGCTGGCACCCTACTCCTTGAGCCACAAGCACAGCCCAAGGCCGATTCTTTCTAACTGGTCTTTCTATAAGAGTGCAGAGATGTTTCTATTAAAAACAAAAAAGTATATGGGCAAGGTCATTTAATCTCTCTATATTCTGAAGTTCCTTTTTCTTTTTGATATTGATTTTATTGTTTTTAATGACTTAATTATTTAAACTGTAAAAAAATTACTGGGATGAGGAGGATGACTTTCACAATATATTCCAGGTCCTTAGATACCCTGCTGTATTTCCCTGGTCCCAGACAGCCAAGGATCTCAGTGGGAGGATCTTGAGAGATGACTGTTGTCTGCTTATGTGAAATCAGTACCAGATTGTGGTACTGAGTGAAACTTCCTCCTATATACAATTTGATTTGTGTCCTTTAAGTGCTGCAGATTGCAGAGAGATGAGACAATGCAAATAAAACCTAAACAAAGGTTATCGGCTGTATGTCTCCCACAAAGAACACCGGTTGCCGAGTAAGAAGGATTCTCTCTATGAGATTGTTTTACATAATCTTTGCCACCTGGATTTTTATTTTTTTATAGGGTCATAAAATCCAGAAACAAATGATAGGGGAAGGAGATTATTCTATATTATTTTTTAACAAAATATTACAACCCCAGAATATCAAAAGTTAAAAGTAATGGAATATTATAAACCCATGGAAAAGTAGTAGATTAGCTAACAAACAATATTGAGGAAATCAATTAAAGTTAGTCTCTCTTCCAACCCCATCTTATTTATCAAAATAAGTCCCAGAAATGTTAAAGGGTTAAGTGTAAAAACGAACATACGAAACACACAGAAGAAATCACAGGTTACTATTAAACTAAGGAGATGGATTTCTGAAAGACAAGGTGGGTTTTCTGACTCTGACATTTGGAACCATGGAAGGATGGTTTCTAACAAGTATAAATTCTTCTTCTTCTTCTTCTTTTTTTATTAAATCATAGCTGTGTACATTAATGCAGTCATGGGGTACAGCGTGCTGGTTTTATACACAATCTGAAGTATTTTCACCAAACTGGTCAACATAGCCTTCATGGCATTTTCTTAGTTATTGTGTTAAGACATTTATATTCTACATTTAGAAGGATTCACATGTACCCTTGTAAGATGAACCATAGGTGTGGTCCCACCAATCACCCTTCCTCCACCCATCTTCCCCCCTCTCCTCCCCTCCCTCTCCCCTTTCCCTATAGTCTTGGGCTATAATTGGGTTATAGCTTTCATATGAAAGCTATAAATTAGTTTCATAGTAGGGCTGAGTACATTGGATACTTTTTCTTCCATTCTTGAGATACTTTGCTAAGAAGAATATGTTCCAGCTCCATCCATGTAAACATGAAGGATGTAAAGTGTCCATATTTCTTTAAGGCTACGTAATATATCATGGTGTACATATACCACAATTTATTGATCCATTCATGGATAGATAGGCACTTGGGCTTCTTCCACGAACACTTAGAGAACTAAAAATAGACCTGCCATTTGATTGTACAATTCCTCTACTAGGTATATATCCAGAAGACCAAAAATCACACTACAACAAAGATATTTTTACCAGAATGTTTATTGTAGCCCAATTCATAATTGCTAAATCATGGAAGAAGCTGAACTGCCCATCGATCCATCAATAGATCAATAAATTGTGGTATATGAACACCATGGAATATAATGCAGCCTTAAAGAAAGATGGACACTTACCTCCTTTATGTTTACATGAATGGAGCTGGAACATATTTTTCTTAGCAAAGTATCTCAAGAATGGAAGAAAAAGTATCCAATGTACTCAGTCCTACTTTGAAATTAATTTATAGCTTTCATATGAAAGCTATAACCCAATTATAGCCCAAGAATATGGGGAAAGGGGAGAGGGAGGGGAGGAGGTTGGATGGGTAGAGGGAGGGTGATTAGTGGGACCACACCTATGGTTTATCTTACAAGGGTACATGTGAATCTTTCTAAATGTAGAATATAAATGTCTTAACATAATAACTAAGAAAAGGCCATAAGGGCTATGTTGACCAGTTTGATGAAACCCAGAATTGTATATAAACCCAGCACACTGTAACCCATGACTGCATTAATGTACACAGCTATGATTTAATAAAAAAAAATTTTAAAAAAGGAGCCACAAGGGAAGATTGGAAATGAAAAACAAACAAACAAACAAACAAAAAAACCTGATTGACATAACCATGACCTGACTTATTTTTTGTGGTAAGACATTTATAATTACTCTTAGTTGTTTCGAAATGTACCTTTGCATTATGCACATTAGGTTAGGTCCCACGAACTGCCCTCCCTTCTTCCTCATCTTGTCCTCCCTCCTCCCCTCCTCTCTCCTTTTCTCCTGCTTCTTGCTGGACTCTATTGGTGTTTTATCATTAGTATGAATGTGTAAATGATTAATATTTGTTTCATAATGGTATTGAGTATATTGGATACTTTTCTTTCCATTCTTAAGATACTTTACTACTGTGGTTCTCAACATTCCTAATGTGGCAATAAATTTTCATTGTTACAAATGGGTTGCAACTCGTAGGTTGAGAACTGTTGCTTTCCTAAGAAGAATATGTTCTAACTTCAAGTAAACATAAAAATGGTAAAGTCTCCATCTCTTTTATGGCTGAATAATATTCAATGATATACATATACCACAATTTGTTAATCCATTCATGGGTTGATGGGCATTTGGGCTGCTCCCATGACTTGGCAATTATGAACTTGGCTTCAACAAACATTCTGGTGCAAATGTCTCTGTGGTAAAATGATTTTTATTCATGTGGGTAGATACCTAGTAATGGAATTGTGGGATCAAATGGTAGGTCAACTTTTAGTTCCTTGAGTGTTCTCATACTTCTTTCCAAAAAGGCTGTATTAGTTTGAAATCCCACCAGCAGTGTAGAAGTGTTCCCTTCTCTCCACATCCACACCAACATCTGAAGTTTTTGGATTTTGTGATGTGGGCTAATCTTACCAGAGTTAGGTGATATCTCAAAGTGGTTTTGATTTGCATTTCTCTCATGATTAAAGACCATTTGTGCTCATTTCTTGGCCATTTGCCCTTAATCTTCAGAGAAGTTTCTGTTCAAATCTCTTGCCCACAAAAAATGGAGTTGTTTGTTCTTTTCTTATTAATTTGAGTTCTTCACAGATTCTAGTTATCAGACCTTTGTTGGAATCATAACTTGCAAAAACCTTCTCCCATTCTGAAGGCTGTCTGTTTGCTTTACTTGCAGTGCCCTTAGCTGTGCAGAGGCTTTTTAGTTTGATCAAATATAATAATGTATTTTTGGTGTTGCTTCAATTGCCTGGGGGGGTCCTCCTCATAAAATATTTTCCCAGGCCAATATCATCAAGTGTTTTCCTTGCATTCTTTTCTTGTGTTTTTTATAGTTTTATGTCTTAAATTTAAATCTTTTATCCAGTGAGAATCAACTTTTGTTAGTGGTGAAAGGTGAAGAGTCCAGTTTCAATCTTCTACAGGTTGCTAGCCAGTTCTCCCAGAATCATCTGTTAAATAGGAATTTTTTTCTCCACTGCATGTTTTTGTTAAGCTTATCAAAGATCAAATGACAATATGTGGCTGGGTTAATCTCTAAATTCTCTATTTTATTCCATATATCTGCATCTCTGTTTTCATGCCAGTACCATGCTGTTTTGATCACTATAGATTTACAGTATAACCTGAAATCTGGTAACATGATGCTTCCAGATTTGTTTTTATTTCTAATTAATGTATTGGCTATTCAAGTTTTTTTCTGATTCCATATAAAATGAAGTACTGTTTTTTCAAGTCTTTAAAGAATAACATTGATGCTTTGATAGAGATTGCATTAAATCTGTAGATTGCTTTGGTTAGTATGGACAGTTTAATAATATTGACTTTTCCCTGCCATTAACATGTTAACAAATGGAATGACATACCATCTGCTATTTCTTTTCTCAGAGTGTCATAGTTCTCTTTATAGAAATCTTTCATATTCTTTGTTAGATAAATTCTCAGACATTTCTTTTTTAATTATTTTTTATTAAACATAATTTGTACATTGATGCATTTATGGGGTTCAGTGTACTGCTTTGATATACAATATGAAATGTTTACATTGAACTAAGTAACACATCCATCACAATTATACTCTTTTCTTAATAGTTTTGAAATGTACCATTGCATCATGCACATTAGGTGAGGTCTCCCCAAATACCCTCCCTCCTCCTGTGTCCCCACCTTCCCTCTCTCTTCTCTTCCCTTCTATTTTCTGAGCTATAGTTATGTTTTGCCATTTATATGAATGTGTAGGTGATTATACATTGATTTCATAGCAGTATTGAGTAAATTGGATACTTTTCCCCCCATTCTTGAGATACTTTACTAAGAAGAATATGTTCCAACTCCATCCAGGTAAACATAAAAGATGTGAAGCCTCCATCCTTTTTTATGGCTGCATAGTATTCCAGGGTGTATATATACCACAATTTGTTAATCCATTCATGGGTTTTTGGGCACTTGGGCTGTTTCCATGTTTTGGCAATTATGAATTGGGCTGCAGTAAACATTCTGCTGCAGATGTCTTCATTGTAAAATAATTTTTGATCATCTGGGTACTTAGTAGAGGAATTGCAGAATCTAATGGCAGGTCTACTTTTAGTTCCTTGAATGCTCTTCAAAATTCTTTCCCAAAAGGTTGTATTAGTTGGCATTCCCACCAGCAGTGCAGAAGTGTTCCCTTCTCACTGCATCCATGCCAACTTCTGTAGTTTTGAGATTTTGTGATGTGGGCTGATCTTACTGGGATTAGATGATTTTTCAAAGTAGCTTTTTTTGCATTTCTCTGATTAGGGATGATGAGCATTTTTTTATGTGTTTGTAGGCAACTTGTCTTCATCAGAGAAGTTTCTGTTCAAGTCTCTTGCCCACATAGAAATGTGGTTATTTGTTCTTTTCTTATTGATTAGTTTGAGTTCTCTGTGGATTCTAGTTATCAGACCTTTGTTGGAAGCATAACCTGTAATTTTTTTCTCCCATTCTGAAGGCTGTCTGTTTGCTTT
This sequence comes from Galagoides demidoff, assembly GCA_963574575.1. NCBI lineage: Eukaryota > Metazoa > Chordata > Mammalia > Primates > Galagidae > Galagoides > Galagoides demidoff. The sequence goes on from CAUYQV010059777.1 coordinate 21,696, forward strand.
ACTTGCAGTGCCCTTAACTGTGCAGAAGCTTTTTAGCTTGATCAGATCCCAGTAATGGATTTTTGGTATTGCTTCAATTGCTTTTTTTGCTCCTCATGAAATATTCTCCCAGGCCAATTTCTTCAAGTGTTTTCCCTGCACTCTCTTCTAGTATTTTTATAGTTTCACGTCTTAAGTTTAAATCTTTTATCCAGTGAGAATCAATTTTTCTTAATAGTGAAAGGTGGGGGTCCAGTTTCGGTCTTCTACAGGTTGCCAGCCAGTTTACCCAGCACCATTTGTTAAATAGGAAGTCTTTCCCCCACTGAATATTTTTGATAGGCTTGTCAAAGATCAAATGATGATGAGTAGCTGGGTTCATCTCTTGGTTTTCCATTCTGTTTCATAAATCCACTTGTCTGTTTTTGTGCCAGTACCATGCTGTTTTGATCACTACAGATTTATAGTATAGCCTAAAGTCTGGTAATGTGATACCTCCTGATGGTTCTTATTGCTGAGTAATGTATTTGCTATTTGAGGTTTTTTTCTGATTCCATATAAAACAAAGCTATTTTTTCAAGCTCTTTAAAGTATGACAGTGGTGCTTTAATAGGAATTGCATTGAATCTGTATATTGCTTTGGGTAGTATGGACATTTTAACAATGTTGATTCTTCCCAGCCATGAGCATTGTATGTTTCTCAATTAGTTAACATTTTCAGCTATTTCTTTTCTCAGAGTTTCATTGTTTTCCTTATAGAGATCTTTCATGTTCTTTGTTAGGTAAATTTCCAGATATTTCATCTTCTTTGGCACTACTATAAAAGGAATACAGCATGATCAAGTTGGTTTTATCCCATGGTTACAGGGTTACTTCAACATAAACCTATAAATATAATATACCATATAAATAAAATTTTTGAAAAAGACCATATGATTCTATCAACTGATGCAGAAAAGGCTTTTGATAATATCTAGCATCCTTAATGATTAGAACACTAAATAAAATAGACTTAGACAGGATATTTCTTAAACTGATTGAGGCCATTTATAGCAAACCCACAGCCAATATCATATTGAATGAAGTAAAACTGAAAACATTTCCACTCATATCTGGAACTAGACAAGGAGTTCCATTGTCACTACTGCTATTCAACATAGTACTGGAAGTCCTAGCATCTTAATCAGACAAGAGAAGGGGATCAAGGGTATTCAAATGGTCTCAGAGAATATCAAACTCTCACTCTGCATGGATGACATGATCTTATACCTGGAAAACCCCAGGGACTCAACTATCAAGCTCTTAGAAGAGACCAAGGAATATGGATCTACTGAATAGTTTTTACATCAATATTCATTAATAATATTGGTCTATACTTTTCTTTCCTTGTTGGGTCCTTTCCTGGTTTGGGCATCAATATTTGCTTCACAGAATGCGTTAGGGAGGATTCCTTCCTTTTTTATGTTTTGGAAAAGGTTATGTAACATAGGTACTAGTTCTTCTTTGAAGGTTTGGTAGAATTCTGATATGAAACACTCTGATCCCAGACTTTTCTGTTTTTGGAGATTTTGTACAGTCGATGCTATTTCAGTGCTTGATATAGGTCTATTCAAAAGTTCTAATTATTTCTGGTTGAGTCTAGGAAGGTGTCTTGCTTCCAGGTATTGGTCTATTTCCTCCAGATTTTCATATCTCTGAGAATAGAGTTTTTTTGGTAGCAATATTGAGGATTTTTTGAAAATTTCTATTATCTGTTGTTATTTCCCCTTTATCATTTCTGATTGATGTTATTACAGATTTTACTTTTTGTTTCTTGTTAGGCTAGCCAAAGGATTATCAGTTTTTTAAATCTTCTCAAAGAACTAACTTTTTGTTTCATTGATCTTACTAATGATTCTTTTGTTTTCAATTTCATTTAATTCTGTTCTAATTTTGGTTATTTCTTCTGCTCATTGTGGTGTTGGATTGTTCTTCCTTTTCCAGTTGCTTGATATAGTCCATTAGGTTGTTGACTTGTTCTCTTTCTGTTTTCTTGCTGAAGGCTTCTAATGCTATAAATTTCCCTCTTAGAAGTGCCTTTGCAGTATCCCATAAGGTTGTGATAATTTGTGTCTTCATTATCATTTTGTTCCAAAAGTCTAATGATTTCCTTCTTAATCTCATCTTTGACTCAACTGTCATTTAGCCTAAGGTTATTTACTTTTCATGACTTTGTCTGAGTATGAAGATTTCTTACTTTCTTGCTGTTGAGTTCAATTTTTATTCCTTGGTGATCTGAGAAGATATAAGGAATAATTTCTATTCTTTTAAATTTGTTGAGGTTAGACTTGTGCTATAAGATATGATCAATTTTGGAGGAAGATCAGTGGGCTGACAAGAATGTGTATTCAGTTTTATTAGGATGAAATATTCTGTAAATGTCAAGTCCATTTGTTCTAGGGTCAAGTTTAAGTTCATTATTTCTTTGTTTAGTTTCTTCTTGGAGGATCTACAGAACTGACAAAAGGGTGTTAAAATTTTAGCTATTCTAGTGTAGGAAGATATCAATTGTTCATATCCATTAGGGTTTGCTTTATAAATTAAGGAACATTCAGGTAGGGCACACAAATGTTAATTATTGAAATCTCTTCATGTTGAGTGTTTCCCTTGACAAATATATAGTATCCATCCTTGTATTTATCTTTGCTGGTTTAAATCCTATTGTATCTCCAAATAAGGTTGCAATCCTTGCTCTTTTATGATTTCCATTTGCCTGTGTTATAGATGTCCATCCCTCCACCCTGAGTCTTTTCTTATCCTTTGAGGTGAGATGAGTCTCTTATAGGCAACAGCTGACCTGAGTTTTTGTTTTTAGTCAGACAACCTATGCCTCTTTAGAGGAGATCTTAAGACATTCATATTAATTGAGAGAATTGATAGGTAAGATAGTGCTTTGTTTTGTTTTTAAATGATAGCTGTGTACATTAATGCAATCATGGGGTACAGTGTGGTGTTTTCATATACAATTTGAAATATTTTCATCAAACTGGTTAACATAGCCTTCATGTCACTTTCTTAGTCATTAAGACATTCATACTCTGCTTTTAGAAA
>CAUYQV010059780.1:0-19867 GCA_963574575.1 Galagoides demidoff
GGGCGTTGTGGCGGGCGCCTGTGGTCCCAGCTGCTTGGGAGGCAGAGGCAGGAGACTCGCTTGAGCCCAGGAGTTGGAGGTTGCTGTGAGCTGTGATGCCATGGCACTCTACCCAGGGGGATAGCTTGAGGCTCTGTCTCAAAAGAAAAAACAGAAAAACCAGCTGGGCATCATGGCAGGTACCTGTAATCCCAGCTACTCTGGAGGCTGAGGCAGGAGGATTGTTTGAGCCCAGGATTTTTTTTAACAAACTAGTTTCCAGAGTTCTTGTTTTATTTATTTATTTTTGTGGGTTTTGGCCAGGGCTGGGTTTGAACTCGCCACCTCCAGCATATGGGGCCAGCACCCTACTCCTTTGAGCCACAGGCGCTGCTCCTGAGCCCAGGATTTTGAGGTTGCTGTGAGGTATGATGCCATGGCATTCAGGCCTATGTGACAGAGACTCTGTCCGCTCCCCCAAAACAGAAAGAATGAGGGAGGGAAGGAGTTGGTCCACAAAGCCCTGAGCAAGGAGAGGTCTAAACATCGGCACAAGGTGGGGAGGGGCAAGCCAGGCAATGTGGCTCTCACCTATAATCCAGCACTTACAGGGGCAAGATGGGAGGATCACTTGAGGCCAAGAGTTTGAGACCAGCCAAGACAATATAGCGAGATGCTTTCTCTGTTAAAAAAAAAAAAAAAAAGGAAAAGTAGCCAGGCATGGTGGTGCCTGTAGTCCCAGCTACTTGGGAGGCCAAGATGAGAGAATTACTTAAGCCCAGGAGTCTGAGGCTGCAGAGAGCTATGATGACACCACTGCACTCTAGCTGGGGCAAGAGCCAGATTCTGTCTCAAAAAAAAAAAAGACAGGGCCATGGGTCCTCATAGAGACTGCCCACTAAACTGCAGGGTGCTTCACCCTTCCCCAGACCGCCTGCCCAACCCTCGGATCCTGCAGAAGCTAGCTGTGCCCATCATTGGCACGCCTAAGTGCAACCTGCTGTACAGCAAAGATGCTGAGTCTGGCTTCCAGCCCCAAACCATCAAGGATGACATGATCTGTGCTGGCTTTGCAGAGGGCAAGAAGGATGCCTGCAAGGTAGGGGCCAATATGGCTCAGGGGGCTCAGCCCTGACCTGCGGGCCCCAGTCTAGGTGGGATGATGCCCCAGTTGCATGAACTAAGCATTCAACCAGCTGGGAAACTTGTTTTGAAAAAGCAGATTCTTGGAACCCCCTACCCCAGGAGGGTCAGAGTCAGTGGGTCTGCAAGAAACTGCATTTTCAACACACATTCTCTAGATGACCAGGTCAGATGATACAGGGGCACTAGAGAAAAGGGCACACCCTAGTTAAGAAAAGGAAAGCCAAGAAGGTTGGGGGGAAGGGGAGGGAGGCAGGGCAGAGTGGAACACAGGTGTACGCATCTGCTGACACTGCCACTGCCTCTGGGCTGCACTGAACTTGGGATGGGCTCTGATGGCACCTCTGCTGACCCACAGGGTGACTCCGGCGGCCCCCTAGTGTGCCTTGTGGGCCAGTCATGGATGCAGGCTGGGGTGATCAGCTGGGGTGAGGGCTGCGCCCGCCAGAACCGCCCTGGCGTCTATATTCGGGTCACTTCCCACCACAACTGGATCCATCGGATCATTCCCGAACTGCAGTTCCAACGGGTTGGGTCCAGTATCCAAAACCGAGGCCCCCGGGGTCAGCAGCCCCTTCGCCATAACCTTGCTCCCTCCCAGGCTGCTCCCTCTGTCCTTCTGGTCCTCCTGGTGATGCTCACCTACCTCTGAGCTCTCCCAGCCTGCAGTATCCCTTTGTAAGTAGCCTTTGTCCTCCCCTCTCTCAAATGCCCAGTTATTTATGTTCACTGTCCAATAAAAAACCAATGTCCATGCCAGCTATCGTGTGGGAATCCTTGAGGGGTTCTGGGAGCTGAAGAGAGGTGGCCTGGGCGGGGGCGGAAGATGCGGAGGGCTGGGTTCCCAGGGGGAAGGAAGGCAACCCAAGGCAAGGACACCACTGGACCCCAAGGCTGCATTTGTCCTTGTGATGCCAGCCACCCCCCCTAACAGGCTACCTTACTGCCACCCTGTGCCTCAGTTTCATCATCCTGAGCATCTGTCAAGGGCTGCCCTGTGCTAGGCACTGGGGACAGAGACAGACACAGGTAGAAAGATCATGGCAGGACAGCTAGTGTCTTACAAGGATGGAGGAGGGTTGGGGGGAAGAGAAGCTTCATAAGGGGAGAGGGGAGGAGAGTGGAAGGAGAGGAGTGGGAGGAGGAGAGATGCTAATGCATCACCCCAGCTTCTCTAAGTTATATCAGCAGAGAGAACAATGGCAGCTGTCCCCTTGGGCAAGTGCCTATACCCTGCGCTTTTCTGACCCATGCAAGGAGGCAGGGATGGAGGGGGGGAACCACCCACTGCTGCTGCCCTGGCCTTGTCTAGGGGCTCCCTGCACCCTGGGTTCTCCCCTGACTGCAGGTTCTCCCTTGACCCCAGCTCTTCTCTTCCTAGCTTGGGCTTCCCACCAGGAAGTCCAGGGGGAGGGGGAGAGTAGGTAGGGCCAGCCACGTACACACAGCATGCACTCACGCCCAATCCCACACATGTGCACAACCATGCCTATCCCCACACTTGTGCACACTCACGCCCACCTCCACACTCATGCACACCCACGCTCATAACCCAGATACACAAGGCATATTTGTGCACACACAGCCAGCCCACCTTGCACAGTGCAGGGAAAGAGTCAACACCCAATTACCAAACACCTGCTGGGCATTGGCCCTGGGGAGACAGTTTGGAACAAAACATAAGGCATCTCCCCTGCCACTCTCCCACTTAGCTGGGTACAGCTATGTCTTGAGGGGAAGGCAGGTGCAGAAGGGATAGTGTGGGTTGGGCCTTGGTGACCCCAAGGGCAACCCCTGTAGAAAAGTGGCTGAGTGGGACCCCAAGGGGAGGTTGGAGGTGAGATCATCTCTAAAGGGAAGCCTCCCAGAGACCAGGACCAAAGCCAGCTTTAGGACACTGCCCCACCCCACCAAGACCCAGAACAGCTGCAGGAGTCTGTTGGAGAACATTCTGCAGGGACATGGGTATAAAGGGAAAGAAGTCTATTCCATCTGATTCTCAGTTCACACCAAGCTTAGTGTTAGAGGATGTGAAGAGAGAATGTCCCAGGTTCTGTTGCAGCTTCTCTCTCCCACCCTGATGGGGGCGCAGTTCAAGTGCAACTTTTCACATGGCCACTACGAAGCAGAGCCTCATTCTGCCAGGTGGGCAGAGGCAGTAGAGCCCTTTCAGCTGCAGGAAGAACACAAGGGACAGGTTGGCACAGAAGGCAAGTGAGAGTGAGCTAGAGCCACCTCCCTAGGCCCAGTGAAAGGCCACCTGGGCCACCACAGCAATCCACAGGTGAGGCAGCAGCCAGACAACCCTCCAGGGGGGCTACAACCAGAAATCCACACGCATAGGTCACACACGCCCACACCACATACCCACATGAGCCTAGGAGCCCAAGGAAGGAAAACTCTGGCCAGGAGTCATGGCCTGAAAACCTGGTCAGGAGTCACCACAGGTAGGCCTGACCTAAGCTGAATCCCAGGCCTGGGAACATCTGCCGGGGGGCGGGGGGCGGTCTGAGGGCAAAGTGCCCCCACACCACCACCTGGCACTCAGGTGCTCACAAGTGTGGAGGGAGCCCTCAAAGCCAGGCCCCCCCACCTTCCCCACAGGATACAGCTAGTATGAACATCTGCAAGGTGAGGTACCAGCCAGTCACCGTTCCCAGCTCTGGAGGATAGAAGATAGAGACCCTCAGACACCAATAATATAGCGAAGGGGAAGGGTGCTACCTGTCCCCTTCAATGCCCTGGAAGGCTCTAGGTAGGGCTCTGCAGAAGGTCTAGTATCTGGGAAATGCAGTCTTAGAGCCCTGCCCTGCCCTCTAGCTTCTTGGAGCCACATGGCTGGTGGTCCCCTAGCCCCTATGGCAGGAAGGTGGTGCCAGAGGCTCAGAGTCTGAGGAGGGGCAGGGTGAGCCCTGCCCAGTAGTCAGCGGCCCTGAGAGCCCTTGGCCCAGCCCAGGACCCAGACTGGACAGCCAGACTCCCTCCCAGCCTTTGTTCAGATGAGAGGGAGACTCCGGCTTTGACTGGGGACCCCCACCACACTCAGGCCTCTCCCAGGGGCTCACAGCTTGCCCAGCCAAGGGGCTGCAAGTCATGCCCTGGTTTCAGGCAACTGAAAGACCCCTTGGCTGCATACTAGGCACCTGGAAGCCCCCTGGCTTTGCTGCAGGCAGCCCCCCTCCTCATCCCCACCCCATACCCCAGCCCAAGAGAGCAGGACAGTCCTTATTAGGGCCCTGATAGGTCAGAATGGGTCCATCACCCTGGCTGGCCACAGGACAAGGCTAGGAGACTCCAGCATCCTGGGGTCAAGGAATTCCTGGCCAACCCCAGGCAGCCAGAGCCCTCCAGAGGACACTGGAAACAGGAACTTCCCTCAAGGGAGCCTGGCAGCTTCCACAGAGGAGCCACCAGCTCAGACAGGGGTGCCAGACCCCAGATAGTTGCCTCCAAGCCTGAGCTCAGTCACTTGAGCTCAGCCAACTGAGTAGATATGAACTCCATGAAGTATCAGCACTTTCAGAAAACCTCACTTGAGCTGGGCGTGGTGGGCACCTGTAGTCTCAGTTACCTTGGAGGCTGAGGCAAGAGGATTGCTTGAGGCCAGGAGTTCAAGTCTAGTCTCATAAAAAGTCATCTGTATTTGGTCTCCTCTTCCCTGGGAGTGGGGGCATGATGTAAGTATAAGGGAGGTGAGGTGTCCAGCTTGAATCTGCCAGCCCTGGTCCAAGCCAGCCCCACCAGGGACAGAACTTGGGACAGCCTGGCTCCACCCCAGCCCAACTGTGCTGAGGCAGAGCCTTGAGCAGCTGGAACAGTGCTTCCTTGGCAGGAGCATCCCTGTACATCTTAAAACACTAACAGTAGCTATGCTCATTCATAAATACACAATTTTATTTGCTATTTTCAGGGGAAACTTAGGCATTAAACTGTAAGCTGATAAAATACGGATACCTAAAAAAGTATAAAAGTATAAATATCCCCTTAGAATAAATTTTAGTGAATTAAGTCTTAACATCTTTAAATTAAAAAAAACCACAAGCCTATCTATTATGTCAAGGTCATAAATCAAACAATGCTAAGCGGCCAGCAGCTCCCCAAAGAGCACACCTTGTGGCCAACAACAGGCCACTTTCCTTCTGGGGCTCCAATGGGGAGGACAGGTCAGCCAGTGGCTAAATCTGCCCTATAGAAAGGCTTTTAGAAACTGTTTAAACCAAACATGTAACAACATACAAGAGATCTTACAAAAAACAAGGAGGTAAGTCCTAGATGCTGGAGAACTTGGTTAATCAGGTTATTGGCAAAGAAGAAGGGAAAGAGGCCTAGGCAGGAAGTCTCCGGAAGCATTTGACACTAGACATTGTCAGAGCCTCTGACCTACATGTGGGCAGCCCCCAGTGGTTAGTTTGCACAGCTCCCCCTGGGAGGAGGGGGAGGCCAGAGTTCAAGAAGCAAAGAGTTTGCTCATTCGAGCCAGGTCCGCCAGACTCTGACAAGTCCCACAACCAGCTGAGAGGTCTGCGAAGCACACAGGCAGCAGTTTCTAGGGGATTCTAGTAGCTCCAATGTCATGTCAGATGGCAGAGCCTATGTAGGCTGTGTGAAGTCTTGAACATCCCAGAAAGAGAGAAAGGACTGCATAGTTATACAGAGAAAACGAGAGAGCCGGCGAGAGGAGAGAAATGTTTGTGATATGCTGTAAACATCCAAAATATTCAACGTAACCCAGAGTGTCAGCTCCAGAAGCCGGGTGGACAGGCTTCCAGCCCAACCTCTGTCCCAGCCGCAACAAGGCACTGACGGGCGCCAGCTCCCCCAGAGCGGGAGGGTGAGGCACTGCTTCTGCCCCCCATGATGATTAATTAACAGATCAACCCAAACAGAACAACACCTGTAGGCATTTCTAGGGAGTGTGAACACTGGGGAGACAACCACAATTGAAAAAAGGGATACAAAGTTCTCTCTCCTGGAAAATAGAAATTGAGAAGCCTTGACCGTTGAGGCTCAAACAGGCTGGGCTTATGGCCTGTTTTTGAAGGAGACCAGGTCCTGGGAGCAATGCCAGGAAGTAGTGATGACAAAGAAGCCACCTGTGTCAGGAGCTGCTGGCCCAGATTGAGAAACCGTCATACGAGCACACCTGGGAGACAGCACAGATTCCCCGACAGAGATCCAGAGTCTGACACTGGGTGACCAGCAGACACCCAGACCAGAGGCCCAGTACACTGGACATTCGACGTGGCTGCTGCCTCTCCTGCCAGTAAGGCCCAGGTTGCCTTTACAGACTGTTCATGTAGCACCAAGAACGCTGTCCTTTAACGGTCTTCAGTGATAACACGGACTCCTCAGAAGCATCCTGCCTCAGTCCCACGTGGCACTTGGAAAAGACAGAGCAAGGCCCCCAGAGACAATGCCCACTGGCCACAGCACCTCCTCCCAGTGGGGATGCCTGGCCCTAGACAGCTGGGCCTGTCTCTCACCACCCACCTCAGAGGCAAAAAAGGATTCACACCCAGATCTCTAGGAAAATTATCAAAAGCAGGTTTCTTCTCACAGCCAAGCTTCCTAGACAAGGCGGTTCATTGCATCTTGGGAAAAAGTAGTTCATTTCTTCAGCTGTCAATACTGTTGTCTCTCACATCCTTGAACCCCGTTCTTGCAAAATCTGAAAAACACCAAATGCAGAGAATGAGGGATCAGGCCCTGGATGGGGCAAATGGCCCTGACCAAGCACCTGCTGCAGAAAGCTGAGCCCATAGGCCTGGAGCTGGCCACAGACAGATCACTCAGCTCAGGGGCCCAGAGGAAACTGGCATGGGAGGCCAGAGTCCTGGTAGGCAGGGGGCACACCTGCACATCCTGTGCCCTGGCCACACGCAGGCCCCACCCAGGGTCACCCCTCCCCACTCAGCCCCTGCCAAACAGATCAGCCCTTGTCCCAAGGTACTCTCCCTCGCAACAATAAGCCTGTCTCCCCCAACCCACTGTGAGACATCTTGGCATGGCCCTTGACAAGGGCAGATCCTTGGCAACACCCCAGAGACCACCCCCCCCCCAAGGCAGTCCCTGCTGTCTGCCCAGGAAACCTGTCCCCTGCTTCCCAGGGCCCTCTGCTGCCTCCCAACGGTACAGACCCCACCTGACAGGCACTGCCTGCTGAATCTCTCAGCCCAACCCAGTCCTAAGCCTCAGGCAGGCATATGTAGCTGGTCCTTGGGGTCCCTCAGCAGCCCCTGCCCTGACCTATCCTTCTCTTCCCCATATCTCCTACAGCCCACACTCCCTTCCCTGCACCCTGTTACATGTCCATATGCTGGGCTTCCTGGGAATCCCCCGCACCCATTTTGATCCCCTCACTGGCCTCTACCTCTGCCTGCCTAAGGCTCCCTGAGGATGTACCTGGGCACTAGCAGATGCTCAGCTGAACCCCTAAAATGAACCACAGCAGACCCAAAGGCTAATACAGGGGGTGCTTGTGTCCCCAAGCAGGGACCACTGGAGCTGGTGCATCTCTCACTGGGAGTCAACTCAGCAGTGACTGACTGACCTCACATATCATTTCCGGGCTGCTAAGCACCAGGCCAGAGGCCAGAACACCACAAGCCCAACCTGACAACACAGTAGGGTGACCAGCCATATGACTCGCAGGGAGCCCACTGGCAGCTACTTACCTCCCTGAATGGCAGATCATTCCCTTGAGTCACTCCTGCCTGTCCCCTGACACTCCCAACTCCTGGCCTGTCCCAGTCCCTACAGTCTGAGCGCTTCTTGGCCACTCCCCAGCCCTCCCTCCCTGTTTTGCTCTCTAGTACCTCCCCAGCACCTCCTGCTGTGCTATAGCACAGCCCCTCCTGGCCCATAAAGGCACTATGATCCTGAGCTTGATGGGACATCTGGAGGAGACACAGATGCCACACCAAGTGAAGCCCACCCACCCCATGTGGAGCTGGAGGCAGCTGAGCAGAGAGGAGTCAACAAAACTAGACCCTGGGGCTTATGAGTGACTGTCCTAGACAAAGCTCTGGTGGGACCCACCTCTTCTGGGCAGGCTCCCACCGAGGACCACCCTCCATAAGGACTGCGTCCAACTTCAGAGACAAGGCAGGCCCCAGGGCGGCTGACATAGTTTTTAGGACCAGACAGTGGCAGCATCCCCTGGTTTGGGCAGAACAAAGAAGGACATCCCAGGTTCTGGTGTCCAAGATGGGGGTACACCATCTGTTGCACAGCTTTCCACCCTGTGGCCTGAGCTGGGCAAGAAGGCTGCCCACTGGGGCCAGCAGGCTGGAGTGAGCACACACTGCCCAGCCCCAGGAGGCACTCCAGTCCACACCTGCTGATGTCCACAGCCTGGCTTGGGGCAAAAGGCCCTCTACTATTGCAGCAAATGCCCATCCTCCTGTCCATGGGCGTCATGGAGGAGACACTAACAGTGCAACACCCAGTATCCTAGCAACAGCCCCACCACCACAGGCAGCTCTACTATGGATCTACAGTCAGCACGGAGCACAGAAGGTTCTCACCAACTAGAGGCACAGGGCAGATGTGGGCAAGGGTCAGCTGGGTCAGAGGGCCAGGGAGTCTATGGTGCATGGGTCAATTGTAAGGGTGCAGAGCTCACCATGACATCTACACTTAATCTGAGTCACTCCCTGGGTAACTTGAGTCCTCGTCATCACTCTGGCGCGGCAGGCAGCGTGAATCATGGAGAAGAAGATAAGTCAGAGGGGAGAGCCAGCAGATAGGACGGAAGCCCCATGGTGAGGGTCAGGGGCCATGGGCCTGTTGTTGCCCCAAGGCATGGTCTCACCCCTAAGTTACAGAGCTGGCCCTATCTCACCACTTGGGGAAAACTGAAGCCTTCCCCAAAAGAAGTCTGGCTTTTCACCCTGGCTCTTGCGAGGTAGCCTTTCATCCCTTGCTGGTCTGGGGGCCATGGGTCACACTGGACAAGTCCCACTTCTGAATGACAGAGGGAGGAGCCCCAGAAATATCCCAGACACCAAGGCTCAGGAGCTTCTCTGGCCGCTGGTTCTCTGTGGGTGGCAGGAAGGGACATGCCCTGACTCTAGCAGAGGCCTCTCCAGGCCTCTGCCCTACAAGTCTCCCTTGGCTGACCTGACCCCGTCCTGCTATAGTTTTCTACAATAAATGGTGGCCCTGAGTTGAACTGCTCATGGTTAAGTTCTGTGAGTCCTTCCAACAAGTTCTCCAGCTTGACAAAGTGGTTTGGGGGTTCCTGTACTTGCAGATGGTGTTATGGTGAAGACACATGTGTGTAGACTGTTTGCCACATCCTAAGGGGCTCTGACATCCCTCACGCCCACCAGTTCCAACTTGAATGGGGAAAAAGCTGCCCAGGAGTAGCAGGAGACCACCACATGCTATGGGATAAGTCATCAGAGACTAGCTGCTTGCAGAAATGTGACCCCGTTCCAACCAGGCTGCACACAGGAGCCCCCAATACTCTGTCCTCCAGATCTGGCCCCCAATCTTCCATAGCTCCCAAAGACCCTGGACCAAGCTCCACCTCCAGGGGAGCCGCCACCACTGCCCCATTTAGAAGCCATGTGCTTGCCTTAGTTCAGAGCTAAGTATTTTTGGAAAGAGAAACAGGGCCACGTTTCAACAGTAAAGGGATTTGGGGTCATACTTGGGGCTTCCTCAGAGAACAGAATGTGTCCTTTCTGCAACTGAAGAACCACCTGAGCGAACTGTGCCCTGGTGAGCTTGGTTATGAAGACTGTTTAAGTCCAAAAATAAAAGCTTCTAAAAATGAAACAATTTATAAAAGAACCCATGGCTCGGCGCCTGTGGCTCAATCGGCTAAGGCGCCAGCCACGTACACCTAAGGTGGCGGGTTCAAATCCCCAGCCCAGGCCCGCCAAACAGCGATGATGGCTGCAACCAAAAAATGGCCAGGCGTTGTGGCGGGCACCTGTGGTCCCAGCTGCTTAGGAGGCTGAGGCAGGAGACTCACTTGAGCCCACGAGTTGGAGGTTGCTATGAGCTGTGATGCCATGGCACTCTACCCAGGGGGATAGCTCGAGGCTCCGTCTCAAAAAAAAAAAAAAAGAACCCACAACTGCTTGTGACTGGATTTGGGGCTCTCAGGGAGGTGGGCTTGCCTTCTGACACAACAGACCTGGTGTCTGTACACACAACTAACTGGGAGGCTGGGGAGAGGAGGCTCAGGCCCAGGCAGTTGCCCACAGCAAGCACATACCATTATGTCAGCATGGTGAGACCACTGCTGTAGGCCTGGCTGGCTTAGCCCCCAGAGACACACTTGGTGACTCTACCTGCTCCCAAGCCCGTATCTCCCAAGGAAGACTTAGAAAGGTTCACAAGGTTGGTCTTAGGCAGGTGGCTCAAATGTTCTGGCAACCAGCCAGAGTGTGAAGTTGCCCCAGGAGTACTGGGATTAACGTCATCAGTTTCCAGTTCTAGCCTTTTCTGGCACCCACTCAAAGCCTCTTTGGCAATACCCTGAGCCTTCACCAGGGTCAACTGTGGGCCCATGACTCACCCCCCTGGATGGCCACCCATAGAGGCCTGTTGCCACCTCCCAGGTCCTGCCAGACCCCTCCTGACACCCTCAGCAGGCCGTAGGCACCCTGGCACAGAGGCACAGGAGTCCTGCCAGGTAGTGCTACCCCAGGTCAAAGCCAGATTCTGCAGGGACAGAGCATCTGTCTGTCCTGGAACCCCAACCTTAAGGACACTTCCAGAGGAAACATCACCAGAATGATTATCTATAGGCTAATCCATAGCCATCAAGGCGAGTAGTTCCCTGTCTTCTCCTTTTCCTGGCCTCCAGTACCCTCCTCAGGCAACAGAGGGCCTGAGCCCTGCAGGGGTCCATCCCAGTCTACTCAAGACTGGCCGCTGTGGTGGGCAGACACTCAACAGAGCCTAACCCTCACAGAGCCTGCAGGACACTCTCCTTTTATACACTAACCACCAATACTAAGAACAGGCAGCTGCCGGCCTCCAAGAGCCCATCCATCCACCTGGGAGAATGGCCAAAAGGGCCTGTCTCATAGTCACCACTGGTGGCTGGCTCCTGGGAACAGGGAACAGAGGATCCCTGGCTCTCCCAAGAGAACAGCCCATAGTAGTATTCCCCCTGCCACACGGCCTGAGGGAAGCCTATGTTCACAGACCCCTGGTTCCACAAAGACCGGGCCTCTGACAAGTCAGGCACGAATCATGTGAGGGTGGCCACCAGGGGGGTCTGGATACCAGGCTTACTGAGACTGGCAAGAAATGAGGAAACTTAAGAAGAAAAAGCCTTTTAACCCCCCACCCCTTTACAGGTAGGAGCCTCCCTCAAGGCACTCGGCTGCACAGCACTGCTCACCTTGGCCTTCTCACTGGGCTCGCTGGCCATGCCGTATGGGGTATTGTGCAGCTCCTTGGAAACCACACACAGGAACTCCGCCTGGTCTTCATTCCCGTAGTTGTAGGAAGAGCCGATGCTGACAAGCTGGAGGGAGACACGTGGGAGGACCATGTGACAGGTGCCTGGGCTTCCTAACGCCCACTTCAAGGAAGATAACAGCCGCAAACAGCCTAGCAGAGCCTGCCAGCCCTCAGGGAAACTGAGGGTAGGTTTCAGGAGATGGTTAACAAACCAATAGCAAAGACATTTGTGAAGCACCTGTCCCAGCACATGTGCATACACCCACAGCACCATGTGACTGCACAGCCAGTGGGAATACTAAACCCCCTCAGTGCTGCCAGCTGGGCCAATAGGGGACAGTGACCAACTGCCACAGGGGAGGGCTAGAAGGACAGTGGGGTGGGGACAGGTGAGGCCTGCACCAAAAATGAGCTGCCACATCTGTGTGTGCCTGCCACTGACCCCCAGGCCTTCCCCAGGGAAGCAAGACCACTGTGGCTGACCCACTCCCAGTAGGGCAGGGAATTTGGGAACTATACTGGGTACAGAGGAGGAGGAGCCCAGGGCCCAGATGCTGAGTCTCACAGGCACCCTGGGAAGCTGAGCCTGAGGTCTGACTGGGACTGGGTGGATCTGACTGGGACCTGCTAGGTATACCCTTGGGCTCTCTAATGCCTCCAGGGCATCATCCAGCATATAGCTAGCCCACACCCCACAGGAGTTGCCAAATACCTTTATGCTTTTAAACACAACATTAATTAAAATATACTATTAAAATCATAGTAAGGACATTTTAATTATCAAGTCAAAAAATGGCTAAATAGCCACTCACTCTGGCCTCCCTATGTATGGATCTGCCCATGTAGGAGGAGAGGCCAGGAGAGCTGTCCACAAAGCAAGGGGCAAGTACCTGTGCTGATGGGGGACCATGTGGCAGGCAGTGGAAGACACAGCCCAGTGAGGCTGACTGCAAAGATGCCGGTGTTGGGTCAGCAATTGTGGGAAAATACTTTTAGCCCTCCATGGGACACTTTAAGCCACAACTGCCTAAAATTCTATGCACTCACAGGGCATGCCATGTCCACACCTTGCTCTGAAGCCCCATTCTGACCTTAACACTAACGCAGGTAACCCTGGTTTTGGTCTGGCCACTTTGCAGGGCCCTGGGCTCATGGTTTACAAAGAAGGAATCAAATAAGGGGACCCAGAGCCCCCCTGGGGTTCCACTCCACTTCCCTGGCCGCTTGTCAGCTCAGCAATTCTGGCTCTTGGGGTTTCAATGGCACGAACTAGGAGGATGTCCTCAGGAACAAATGTGCAAAGCAGGTCAGAATCAAGAAGCGGGAGGAAACCCGCTCTCTGCAGCGGATTTGGGATCCACCCAGAAGAGCTACAGACAAAGTCCTTACATTGGCCATGGGCAGAGGAATCAGGAGGCAGGAAAGACTCCCTTCCAGCCAGAAAAGCCACAGACAGAAGAAGAACCTCAGACACTGTGAGGATGACCCTTGCATAGGCCCTAAACAGATAAAACAGCTTCCCATGGCCCCAGCCCTGCTTAAGGTCACCACCAAGGGACAACCCAATGGATAGGTTTTTCCATCAAAGGAATGTTTCAGTACCCATATGAGTCTCTGGCACAATTTTGATGGGATCAGAACATGAAAAACATACATACTCAAGATGGAGGATCCTATCCAGCCCCTGGCAAGGCAGGATGTATACCAACACGCTGCCCTCTAACCAGCAGAGACCAGGGGGCTGGCATGGAGGGTGGGATGCAAAAGCAAGACTGAACTTGTCTTCAGCGACAGTCTAAGAGAAACTGCAAGCACTCTACAGAGTGATCCATTTTTTCAAAAGATCCAAAGGAAAGGGAAGCCATGACAAGGAAAGGCCACAGGGAGCCACACTCTGCAAGGGCTTTCAGCCATGGACAGAACCTGCCTCAGACAGAAGTGAGTGACAGAAGAAAGTGTCAGGATGAAAGGCTGATCAGGTCCTGGTCCCCAACCTCAGTATCTGCCTCTGAACAGTGGCAACAAGATTGTGGGCAAACACCTACAGCCAAAGATCACATTGTTAGTGTCCTGAGCTCCCCAATGATAGGCCACAGTGCCCCAGCACAGCTCATGCTGCCTAGGCTGCTCCTTCTGTTGAGTCTGCTGGGGAAAGTCCACACCCTATGCAGACATGGCAGTGGTTTGGGGCCAGGGCAGGACCTCCAGCCCCCTTTCCCTAAACTCCCAGGACAGGGCGCAAGCTGCAGTTTGTGAGCCCAACAGACCTGGAGGACACTGACAGGAAGTCCTACACCTCCAGGAGCCATCAGGAGGTGGGTGCCTCACCTAGTCCCTTAGGCCCTGGGGTCTTTGTAAGATAAAGTTCAGCTGCACCAGGGGTTGCTGTCAGCCTGGCCAGAGGCCCCTCACCTGCTCGAACTTCCAGCCATCAGACATAGTAGACACCATCTGTGTGAGCTCCTCCTCCTGACACTGCAGCACACGGTACACATGCTTCACAGGCACCTGCAAAGAACACAGCCATAGGTGAGAGCAGGCCACACCACACTCTACCTCCTGTGTCCCAGCCGAGCAGTCTTGCACAGACACCGACTCAGAGAAACTTCACAGGGGATACAGGTGAGGCCAAGGTTCACCCTCTGTCTCTCAGCTTAGGTCATGAGGCCCAAAGCAACCCTGAACACAATAGAAAAGCAAAACACATGGCCTGCAACAGCTGCTGTTTTTGGCTTCCTCATTCGCCTCCAGAAATATTTCTATTTCTAAATTCCAAAATAAAATGAGTCACGTTCCTGAAATCCCAAAGCACCTGTGGCTAGACAGAAATACTAGAAAATGTCCGTGTTTGCTCCACATGGGGGACAACATGAAGCCTCTGAGTTAACCTCCTAACTTGGCAGGAGAGCCTAAGGGTTAATGCCCTGGAGAAAGATTTAACACAGACCTGAATCCCCCATCTGCACTGGCTCCCTCAGCCTACATCAGTCTCTTGCCACCCCTGCCTGACACATTTTCCTCCAGGTCGGTTCTGGTCCTAGAGCCACCTAGACATAAGTCTCCCCTCATGGGGCCACTATTCCAGCAGAAGGAGACCCAAGCATGATGTGGAACACAGACAAGGACATGCAACATTGAAGAGGAAGGGCCTCTGGAGCCATGGAGGGACACATAGTGACAAAGTCACACGCTTGTCTCCCAGTCACACAGTCTCGGTGCTTTCTTTTTTTTTTTTGAGACAGAGTCTCACTTTGTCACCCTCAGTAGAGTGCTGTTGCGTCATAGCTCACAGCAACCTCCACATCTTGGGCTTAGGTGATTCTCTTGCCTCAGCCTCCTGAGTAGCTGGGACTACAGGTGCCCACCACAATGCCTGGCTATTTTTTGTTGCAGTTGTCGTTGTTTAGCTGGCACAGGCCGGGTTCAAACCTGCCAACCTCGCTGTATGTGGCTGGTGCTGTAACCACTGTGCTACAGGCACCAAGCCAGCCTCAGTGCTTTCACCTGCAGGATAGCAAGTAAGACTTGCTGCTGGTATGACCATGCAGCCCCCAAGAGGAGGGTCTTTCTTCCTCCCCCATGTAGATGGGGAGACTGAAGCAGGCTCAACACAGCCCAGGTCACAGGTCATGAGTGGGGCGGCTGGGCCCAAGGGGAAAGGGAGGAAAGACAAACTCGATGAGGTGACTCAAGAGTGACCAGGGCCAGAGCAGGTTGCCTAGAGTGCCTATGCCCAGCCACTGACCAACTACTCCAAGTGGCCAGGGCACCAGCCAGTCTCTACATGGCTAAGTGTGCCGACACAAGGTCTGCCTGTCTGCCAAGTGGGCTGGCACAGGGGAGTGGCTTTCCCATGTAGCAGTAGTGGGAACCCCACTGTGGGAAGATGGAGGACATGAGAGGGTTCAGGCAGAGACCCTTCAGGTAAGAACAATTGCCAACATCTACTTCTCAGCATCTTCCTGAAGGAGCTGAGGGCTCAGTGCTAGAGTGCAGAGCTGGCACTATGAGAACACTAATGCCTAAGACCCACCAGTGCCTCCCTTCACAAGAAGTGCCAGACATGGCCCACTGAAAACAGTGCCAGCCCAACAGGCAAAAGAAGGGCTCCAGGCACGGTTCCCCCCTCCTTTCCAGTACAAGCCACTTTTCCAGGTACCTATACAGACCCTCCTAGGCCCCTCAGCATTTCCCTCTGGCCATTCTCCCTGCCTGGAATGCTCCCCTTCAGAGGCCTCCCTGCTTGATGCCCCACATGTTCTCTTCCACCAGTAGCAGGGCTCCTGACATGGGGGTGAGCAGAGCCAGGTACATCCTGTGAGGGGAATAGGGACAAGGTTGTCAGGTATTAACAACAATGAGAGAGGGGTTGTCAGAACAGAGACAGCCTCCCTTCAAAGGGCTCAAGTGGGAGACTGCCCATCAGCTTGTGTGTGTGTGTGAGGGACACATCTTTGCATTAAGCTTTGGAAACTTCTGGCACATTAGTCACTTATCTCACCTGTGATGTTTTGCTGTCTCGTTCTCTAATTTTGTCCTTTACAAGTTTTATTAATGAGGTGATATTGTAAAATTCTGCTTCTTCCAACACTCCTGGAATAGAGAAAACTAACTGTAATTTTCAGCAGACCAGACCAAACCTGGGAATAAATGTTTTGTGCCTGTCCCTACCTGCAGTGGGTCCAACCTGGCCCAACAGAAGCTCCTCCAGCCCTGCCCTGACAGACTTCAGCAGACACTCAAGGGAACTCAACACATGGAGTCCACAAACACTGGAGAAAGTAACCAGTACCTTTTTCCCCTCCTGGAGGCTTCTTGCTCTGTGCTTCCTGATCTTTCCTGCTGAAGGTGCCTATGTCGGAGTCATTGAGCACCTCAATTTCCCATCACAGTGGAGACTATGGCTGGCTGAAAGGGTCGCTCCAGCCCTAGGACTCTTCCCAAGGCTGCCATCTGTACTGTGCCATATCTAAAAACTTGAAACCTCTCAGAAATTCTTAAGAATAATCCCAAGGACCCTGCTTCGGGGATTCCTGATATTATTAATTTCTTCTGATCCCTCCAATGGGAAGCTGCATTAAGTAGTGACAACTCAGACAAGGCCACTGGGGTCAGAGCCACACAGGACAACACAGGCTCCCTGTCCCCAAGCCCCAAGCTGTAGTATCCAGAAGTGTCACCCTGGATACTAGATAATAGGGCGTCTCATTCCAGTTAGACACACGAGTGCCAGGCTCCCCTTCAAAGCACCAATGTTCAAGGCTAGAGGTGGCTGGCAAGATTGGTCTGGGGCTTGATCTGCATCTAGGACCTAGGCTAAGCAAACCACACTAGGCATAGGCAGCCCATAATTGGACAAACCACAGGCAAAACACAAAGGAACTGCCCTCTGACAAACAAGGTGTGTAAAGGAGAACCAAGTGGATAGTACCAGCAACCCTGTGGGTGCAGAACTTGAGAGAAGGGGGCACACTCCAAATCCCAGGACAGAGATGCAGTAGCAGGCTTGGAAGGATCATTCCAGAGAAGTGGCCAAAGCAGGAGGAGTCAGAGGCAAGACACCCTATCAACTCACAGGACCTTCAGGCCTAGGCCTCCCTGGCTTTTCTGAGCAAAGCCACCACCAGAGCACGAGCAGGCCAGGCATGCTGGGGTCCAGACACACCAATAAGACTCAGTGGACACTTACCTAACATGGGCCTTGGGCTACATTAGCCAAACCACTGTGAAATCAGCAGCTTCCCCTGGGAGGAACTCCCAACCCCATGGGCATCACTCACTAGATACTTGAAAGACGGAACCCTTGAACCTGTGATCCAGGGGTACAGCTCAGGCCTCCCACCCTCAGCCATCCTCCCACCTCTCTACAAGGCCCTGTCTGGTTGTAGCCTCTTGAGACACATCTCTGGAAGGAATGAGGCCTTGGCACTCACTCCAGGCAGGGAGCTTTGAACAGAGGGGTCTGTGTCTTAAACAAACCCATCAGTACCTTCATCAGGACCCCTGGCCCCAAAGCTAAGGTATCTGTGCAAAAGAACAACTTACCTTCCTCTGCGAGGTCTTTGTTAATAACCAGCTTTCCGTGTCTCAAGTAGTTCAACACAGGCCCAAAATAGGTGGGGTCTCTATCAATCAAATAGGCACCTGTCTCATCCTACGAAGAACAAGACACCGTGAGTCCCAGATGACAAACAACGGCTCTCACAGCTAAACCACAGCCAGGCAACATCAATGAGTTTCAGAGGCATCAGGGTCACTCCAAACCAGACCCACATCCATAGCAACTTGGGGAACCCCTACCTGGTTGTTACCTCACCCTGCCAGCCACAGACCCTAGGTTTCCCTGTTGCCATCTGGGGGGGGGGGGTCTAAGGCAAGTTTAAGTTCTGCCTGCATCAAAGACCCTCCCTGTATTTGCTGCAAGGTGAGGTGTGGTAGATAAGCCCTCCCCTCAGAGCGCCAAAAATGTCAGGAAGTGATGGGAATGGCCTCAGGCTGCATCCTCCTCCACTGAAAGAACCTCTCCAGCCAGTGCCTGCCCTCCTCAAGTTGGTGCTACCTGACAGATGTCTAGAACCCACACCCAGTCCTGCTTCCTCCTGCAGGCCTCTCCAGGTACCTCTCCAGTTTTCCCTTCAGCAAGGCCCATTGTCAAGTGCTTGGGAGACAAAGTACCTTCACAACCAGAGTGGACATGGCCTCCATTAGCAGACAGCAGCTCCCCAGGCTTACATAGACTTAGCAGGTATAAGCTATGAGAACACTGGGCTTCACAGAGAACACTCAGGCCCCAGGAGGACAATGCTCAGCATCATTGCAGGAGGAGAAAAACCCAGACTTCTTGTTCATGGTGTGCCACAGGTACCAGAGCCCAGAGACACAGAAGGCAGGAGGTATCTCAAGCGCAAAGCTGCAGGCTGTATTAAGACCCTATCATTCACTCATGGACATCAAAAATTCTGTGGTTTGGACAGTAAAACACAGTGGTTCCAAGAGGGTTTTTGCCCAAAACCTACCGTGAAAGCTATAAAAAACTGCTTTTCTTGGCTCAAAAGGACAAAGCACTCTGTTGCTGAGAAAAATTAATCAGAGCTCTGGACATGGGGTGGGGGGTGGGGGGTGTAGAACTGGCCACAGTGGCACTGGGACTAGAAGCCCTCATGGCTCAGGCACCTCTGTGCCGCTTCTTTCTCCCATGGGCCTCCCCAACACAGACCCTCTGCTCCAACTCAGTACTGCCACATCTCAGGAAGAAGAAACTGCCCCAGGCCTCCCTACCACATGGCCCCCATACCTGTATTCCTGGAGGTGCCTCTCAGGGGTTTTGCCTCCCGGCCTGAACCCACAGGCTCTTCTCCCAACCTTCTGCCCCTACTGTTCCCTAAGCAAAACCTGAGACCACTTGGAGCAGCTTCTGGAAAAAGAATGCTGTAGCAGTCCTGCCCTACTGGTGAAAAATAGCCACCATTGCCCACAAAAAGACCAAAGTCTAGAAAGAAGAGGCTGAGATTGCCACAGCAGAGCAGGGCCCCTCCCACCCACCCCCAGGCAGGGACCATGCACACCTCCACACTCAGGAATCAGGAGTTATCCACACTCACTGCCACCTCAACAGGCTCCCAGCTGAAGGTCCAATAGAGATCAAAGGAGAGATAAGATGGTGATGCAGCCATCTGCCCCCAGACACCCTCAGAGAGCCCCCTCATCACTGCCTCAGCCTCTTGGCCTGGCCTCAGTCAGTCAGACCATGGGCTCAAGGACAGGCCATCCCATACCTCAATTTCTTGTGAGTAAAATGGGATGAGGGCACCTCATTTACCTCAGCAGCTATGAGCACCAGGGGTGTCCTGGGCTCATGTCCCCACACCTGCCACAGCACCCAGGTGGTAAACAAGGATCTCCTAGCAAAGACAGCAACCAGGCATCTTACTGGGCACTGGGACCTGGGAAAGAGAGTACCCAGCACCACTGGTGCACAGAGCAAAAGATGCCCACCTTCGACACTGAAGACACTGAAAGGACAAGGGCCGGCAGGTGTGCCCCTGCAGGAGGTGGTTTTTCTGGCTGACGCTCAGCAGGAACTCTTGCCTATGGTCTGGCCTCAGCCTACTGCACACCTGGCCCAGGGGAGGATACATCCAAACCTGGGACGTGGGGCTCTTCAAGACCAAATTCACGCTCTCTTTCCTACCTCTCTCTGCATTCCTTCTCTGCTCTCTCTTTCCCTCTCTTCCTCCTCGCTCTTCTCTTCCCCATTCTCTCCTTATCTCTCTTCCCTCTTTTCTCTCCTCCTCCGTGCTGCTCTGCAGCCTCCCTC
>CAUYQV010059786.1:0-12412 GCA_963574575.1 Galagoides demidoff
AGCAACCTCCAACTCCTGGGCTCAAGTGAGTCTCCTGCCTCTGCCTCCCAAGTAGCTGGGACCACAGGCGCCCGCCACAACGCCCGGCCATTTTTTGGTTGCAGCCATCATTGTTGTTTGGCAGGCCCGGGCTGGGGATTCAAACCCGCCACCTTAGGTGTACGTGGCTGGAGCCTTAGCTGATTGAGCCACAGGCGCCGAGCCTTTCTATTTCTTAAATACAACACTTCTGATATAATTAAAGTAACTCCTGAAACACCCACAATTGGGTAAACCTTCTGTGTCTATGTTTTTCACTATCTAAGTATTTGTCCGTAAACAAATAACATTGTGTGTTTTTAATTTTACATAACTGGTCCCATATAATATTCATATCCTGCAGCTTATGTTTTCACTCTTAAGTTTTCAATAACTGTGGGTCTTTTCACATGTAGATCAAGAAGCTAGCTCAGCAAACCTGCTAAATTTGCCCCATGAACACCAGGGTGGTTGCAAGGAATGAAGTCTATATGATACAGATCCTTAGGATTTGAGACCTGGAGGTTTACAACATGGTCAAGTTCATGCAGATGTTCTGTGTGGGCCTGAAAAGTGTGCACTGTCTGTTTACTGGGTTCTGTGTATGTCTATTACATCAAGCTTGTAAGTAGTCCATACTTACTAATTTGTATTTGTTTAGCCAGGTTTCTAAAGAATTGTGTTAAAAATTATAGTAATAAGGCCAGGAGTGGTGGCTCACACTCTAATCCTAGCACTTTGGGAGGCCGAGGCAGGTAAATTGCTTGAGCTCAGGAGTTCAAGACCAGCCAGAGCAACAGTGAGACCCTGTCTTTAATAAATATCCAGGCATCATGGCAGGCACCTGTAGTCCCAACTATATGGGAGACTGAGGCAAGAGGATCACTTGAGCCCGAAAGTTTGAGGTTGCTGCAAGCTATGATGCCATGGCACTGTACCAAAGGCAAATGAGGGAGATTCTGTCTCTTAAAAAAAAAAATTATACCTATAGGGTCAGGCATGGTGGCTCACACCTGAAATCCTAGCACTCTGGGAGGCTGAGGCAGGAGGATTCCTTGCGCTCAAAAGTTTGAGACCAACATGAGCAAGAGCACGATCCCATCTCAACTAAAAATTAAAAAATTAGCCAGGTGTTGTGGCAGGTGCCTGTAGTTTCAGCTAATGCCTGCCACTGTAGGTGGAGGCAAGAAGATCGTTTGAACCCTGTAGTTCAAGGTTGTTGTGAGCTAGACTGAGGTCATGACATTCTAGCCTTGGGCAGAGTGAGACTCTGCCTCAAAAAAAAATTATAGTAATAGGACTTTACCTGTATGAATTATTTTGATCATCACTACCTTTCAAAAACATATGTAATAAGAGCTATGAAATATGAATGAATCTCAGAATTGGGATATGCCAGACTAAAGGTTGTTACCCATCTACTTCCAAAGGCAGTTGGTATCTGCACCTAAAGAAATGATCTAGCCACAGGCAATTTGAGACAATTTGACCTGTGTTTAAATCTAGATCAAGGAGGCTCTAAGATGAAGGCTGTCAACCCCTAAACTAGTGTGCAAAATCTAGCAAGCAAAAATCTGCCCATGCTTCTTTAAAGCACCCCTGAGACAGTCATACATTGAGCAGCTCATAAATGCTACCTGAGGCCACCGCATGTGTGACATTAGCCACCAGCAAATGAACCCCCTCCCTGCTCATTCCTGACCTACTTTCCTCTTCAGCAAATCCTATCATTTCTAGGATCCTACTGGTATCCCTAAATCACATCCTGCTAACCTGCACTTGGCACTTGAACTGACCTGACCTCTTCTGCTGACTTTGAACTGGTCCTTCTGATCTGACTTCTCCCATGGGTGTCCCTACACACACCAGGCCCTGCAGGCTTCATACCCATCCTGTCCCAACTAGCACTAATCCCCTGGCCATCAGGTGGCCCAGTGAGGGCAGATTCCTAAATTAACAACCACAACCCAGTCCAAAGTTTCTTCCCAGCCTTTACATCCAATTTTCTGCCTGTGACAACAGGGACAAAAATGGCAGATTCTATATAACACTAATGTAGCTTAGACTTCAGAAACCCTTCATTTAATCCCAGGATTAAACTTTAGATCAGAGGAGGAGGCAGAGGCCTCCCTCTTCCCCACCTTCTTCCACATGTGATTCAGGCTCAGAGCCTTCTCCCACGCCACCTGGGACACTGGGGCCTGGGTCAGCCCTGCTCCACTGTGGCCTTCTAGCAGGAGGGAAGGCCCGGCCCTCAGCTCAGCAATCTGCCTGGGCCCCACCCTGCTCCAGCTGTGTCCACTGGGCTCTTGGGGAAGGGCCAGGCCCAAGCCAGATGATCTGACACGATGGAAAGGGAAATTCTCAGCATTCCTTCTGCAGAAGACATTTGCCAAATGCAATGCAGTGAGGAACAGCAGTCTGGGGTTGTCTCAAGCCGCCAAATCCCTCTTCAACCCCAACAGAGTTCAATGCAGAAAAAGACTGGGTCATCTCTCATTAAGTTGAGCTTCACGGGGACCAGGCATCCGCTGTGGAACAGGGGCTGGGAAGGGGCAGACCATGGGGAGGCTGAGGGAGGCTGCGGAACTAAGCCCTGGAATACTCTCTGTACGTAGACTTCCAGTTTTGGAAAAATGTCTTCATATTCCCAGAAATGACCCAATGGAACAATCAGATTACATTATTTTCTCCAGTCATCAATGTACAGTGATGGTTCCAGATGGAAAAGGCCAAAAGCCTGTTTTTAACTCTGTCTTGACTCTAAACTCACTGATTACCCAAAGTTCCTCATGAAGGTCCCATCCCCGAAGGCTCACGCTCCTCTCTGGTCGCCCACAGAGGAGGCTTAGTGGGGAATCACCATTTCTGTCCATGTGAACTTCCCAGGCCAGCATCAGAGGCTCAGCTCCCACCAGGGAATGGAAGGGATGTCCCGAGGCCGGCTGGACCGTCGTCTATCCCCTGCCCCAGGGGAACAAGCTCAGCACTAAAATTATATCCTGATAGCTAATTAAGTGCACTGGTACATTTTAATTAGAGGCCTTATGTTATCAGGTGCTCTTGGCAAAGCCACATTTTTATTTAAAACCCCACTCATCGACTCCTCCATGAGGCCCTGTCTGAACACCTCCTACTGTGGGCTAAACCAAGCACCTGCCCGGCCCCAGCACCTCCTGTTAGAGCCCCTCTGGTTTTGTATAATGGTCTACATCAATTCTCTCTTCTTTGCTAGTCCGGGAGCATCCCTTTCCCGTCCTCCTCTCCTGAGAGTCCCTCTGCCTGTAACACCCCTTAGAGCCCTCAAAGGCTTCTCACTGCCCATTTGATCATTATGAGCTGCTACTTTATAAATAAAGAAGCTGCAATTTGAAAAGATTAAGTGTTTGCCCCCGGTCCCAAAGCTAGTAAGTGTCAACACCTAGAGGACACCCAGACCTTCTGCTTTTGAGTCTGGCTCCCCATTCACCGTTTAGTGGAGGCTTTAAGCAAATGAAGATGGGCCCAAATGGTGGCTCAGGCTTGTAATCCTAGCACTCTGGGAGGCCGGGGCAGAAGGATTCCTTGAGCTCAGGTATTCGAAACCAGCCTGAGCAACAGCAACGCCACATCTCTTCTAAAAATAGAAAAGTTAGCCAGGTGTTGTCGTCCCAGCTACTCAGACAACAAGATCACTTGACCCCAGGAGTTTGAGGCTGCTGTGAGACAAGCTGACAACATGGCACTCTAGCCTGAGCAACAGAGTCAGAGTCTATCTAAAAGAAAATTAAATCAAATCAAATTAAAATACAATAAAATAAAAGAAAATTTTAAATAAAAAAAGAAAATGAAGATTAAGGGAGGGGGCTGAAATCAAAAACACAGCCCTGAAGCAGAAGACTAGATGATAAATTACTGATGGAGGTGCAAAAAATATAACACGGTCACAAGCTACAGGGGACCCAGAGGCCAGGCAGGGAAGGTCAGCCCACCTGAAGGCCCAGCCTTTATTCAGAACTATATTGCACCACCAGACGCACAGGCCCAGAATGACTTTTTTTTCTCCTGGTAATTAGAATCTGGTCTTTAATATAAAATCCTCAATATTTTTAATGATGGCAGGAAACCCACCTATTTTTAAAATGCTGAGGCTGGGCCGGGCACGGTGGCTCATGTCTATAATCCCAGCACTCAGGAAGGCTGAGGCAGGTAGAGTGCCTGAGCTCACAGTTTTCCAGACCAGCTCTGAGCTTGAGCCAGACCCTGTCTCTAAAAATAGCCAGGAGTTGTGGCGGGCACCTGTAGTCCCAGATACTCAGGAGGCTGAGGCAAGAGGGAAGGGTGGGCTCTTAAGCACAAGAGTCTGAGGTTTCTGTGAGCTATGACACCACTGCACTCTACCTGGGGCAAGAAAGTGAGACTCTATCTCAAAAAAAAAAAAAAAAAAAAGCTAAGGTGAATAAAATACATCTACAGGCTGAACATGGCCTATAGGCCACCAGTATGCAGCCTCCCTGGGCAGCCAGCAACCAGTGAAAGTCAGTCTCACTCAGCTCCCAGGCGGCCCATCTCTTGGAGCACCGGGGTTTCAGAGGATGGAGACACACAGGTGGTGGTTCCTCCCCCACAAGGCTGCTGCTTCAACTGAAGAAACTGACTTTCTTGTGCTTCCTTAGGACTTTCGTCCCCATAGCTCTCACTGGAAGGACCCTGTGATTTTCATGAACCAGTGGACCACACTGACCGGTCAGCCTCCCAGGGAGAGACTGTTTTTTAAATTTCCGTCTGCTTTAGCATTTGCCTTCCACTACGCTTTCGACTGCTTACTTAGAGCATCCTTTTCTGGGTGCCCACGGGCCCTCACATGGTAATTGCACAAGAGCAAACATCCCACAAGTAGGAAACGGAAGAACATACAGCCTCCCAAACCTCGGTCCACTCTCTACTCCCTGAGCCTCTTCAGGCAGCTGCTCAGCTGGGAGGCTGAGTTTCCGCAGATTGACAAAACTCTGCTTCTCCTGCCGAGACTGGGCGCCTCCCCTGTTCCAGGCACTATTCCTCACCCAACACTTGAATGCTCATCTACTAGATAGGTCCAGCTCGGCCCCATCCAGCAGATGAGGACACTCAGTTCCAGAAAAGGAAAAAGGGAAACCCTCAAGGTGCAAAGCTGAGATTTAAACACATTCCAGACTCCAAACCCAGTGATACCAACTGTTACTACCCTCATGTTACAGATGGATAAAAAGTCTCAGAGAGATTAGAAAATACCTAAAAGTCACCCCCAAGAGGAAAAAAAAAAAGCCCTCATAATTACATCAAGTCAACAACAGGCTCAGACCCAAGGAGCCGTTCTAGATCCGCTTCTAAATTTTAACGCAAGCTTTGCTGAAATGAAAAACTGATCCTAATAAGAAGAACAAAGTTTAATGCTGGCTTTGCTCTAATCCCCACTCATCGTGCCTTTAATTAAAAAGCTTAAAAAGTCCACATGAGCTTAGCATGTTGTATCTCCCCATTCATTTGTAAGTCTGATTTCTTCCCTATTTACAAGTGTGCCCTTGTCGCCCACCCTCTTGATACTCAGAAGTGTGGTCCATGGGTTTCTCAGAAGTGTGGAATCTCAAGCCCACTTCAGACCCACTGAATCAGAATCTGCATATTAACAATCTCACCCTGTGACTCTTGTGCACAGCAAAGTTGGAGAAGCACATGGCCCCAAGAAATCTTAACTATCAGCAATTTTATGAACAATTCTCCTGGGTGCATCTAAAGACAACTAGACTGGTAAATGCTGGATTTTTAAATAGAAAATCCCTACCAAGAGATACTGCCCCCTCAGGCCAGAACCACCTGAGTGGCCCACAGTGAAATGTCTTAGAAAGCTCATTTTCCAGGTGAACAAGCCAGCTTTCTGGCCTCTGTTCTATCTGAATCCTCATTTCCCTTTTCCCCTGGCCATCAGGGTCACCTGCCATGGCCACTCTGCCTCTTTACCCAACATGCCCATCTACTCTTCCTACAAGTGCTCTGAGACTGTTCTCAGAGCTGCATGGAGGGCATCATGGCTTTATCCAAGACTTTGGGAAAAGGAATAAAAAGTAGTTTTCTAACTTCTTCCTACATGACTAGAGAATAAACTGATCTTTGGCCATATGGAAAAAAAAACTCACCCAAAATGAGGTAATAAGGGAATAGTAATGAACCTTAGGGGTTGTCCATAAACCTAGGATGGGTTTGAAAAATGTCCTTATAAAGCCATATTGGAGATTCCTCAGTGGCCTGGCTGTGTGTGGTATGGGGCTAGACCAGAACCCTGGAATCCTGGGTTACAGGAAGGTCGGAGCTGATTCTGTCACCGGCCAAATCTTCAGTTAGTCCTGGGGGGAGATGCTGAGGAAGGGACCCCTGGCTGGAAGACAGACCCGAGCCTGGGAAAGCCAGGAGCCTTCTCCAGAAGGCGATGGGTGGATTTTCTCAGGGCCTGCTGGAATTTCATTATCCTGTTCACACTGTACAGATGGGAATTTAATAATTAATTAGGGAATAGCTCACCCCAGAGCCTGTGTGAGGGGATTATGCAAATCAATTTGAGATTGCGGCAAAGGGCTGAATATTTTATAGTATGTTTAATTTGCAAACACTACCCACCGAGATGGCTTAGGCTTGGAGACCTATCACCATAATGATTATTACTACTCATTGAGAACTCCATCAAATTGCTTTCCTCTCAACTGATTTCACCACTTCCCCCAAGAAATGTAATCTGTTTTTAAATAAATGAAAAGCAGAAATTGAAATGCAGGAGAATATTAGGGATGAAATGACCCTGCCTGGATAAAATAAAAACTAACCTGGACCCTACCTTTTGCCCCAGCTGACTACTCTTTTCACACTCAATATCCTCCATCCTAATAATTTTTTCTCCCAGACCCTCTGGGTACCAACTGAACTAGGAAAGCAAACACCAAAAGAAAGCAGTACATTTCCTTCTTTTGCATTCCACACATTACTTAATGCATTAAGCCACCCATTGATTCTGTGAGCACCCCTAATTCCTTCCTATAAATTTTCCTTCGCTTAAATAAGTCAGAGCAACTTTCTATCACCTCCCAGCGAGTATGCTAACTGCTCTAGTTTGTATGCGTAATGGAGGCTAAAGAATCACAAGTCCCAGGGGCTTCTGGCTAATTCCACCTGTTCACCACCACTGCAACAGGTTGAAAACTCAATCTTCTAGAATAGGATTGGTAAACTTTTTCTGGAAAGGGCCAGACCATAAATATTTAGGCTTTGGGGGCCACCCGGTCTCTGTTACTACGTCTCAACTCTGCTGTTATAGCACAAGAGCAGCCCTAACCAAGATATAAACAAATGAGCATGGCTGTCTTCCAGTAAAGCTTTATTTACAAAAACAGATGGTGGGCCAGATTTGGCTGCCATCCAAACCTTCTGGTACTTGATATTATGCTATAGCGCTTTTTTAAAGATTTCATAAAATTTTATTCTTTAAAAAAGAAAGAAAGAGCCTCTATAACTCTGGACATATATATATGTAGGCATAAATGTATTAGGTAAAACCAATGGTTCAATGAGAGGTGCCCCCCCAGGGGACATTTGACATCTGGAGACCAGGGTCATCTGTGTGCATGTGGAAGTTGTGTGGTCAGATGGGCTCCAATCCTGCTCTTAATTTTATGTTCTTCTGTTGCTATCTTTAAATTATTAATAAATTTTTATACAAGGGACTCGCATTTTTATTTTTTACTGGGCCGTCAAATTGTGCTCTGTTCTGCTAGATACATGAAAAATAAATAAATAAATAATATTAATAATAAATAAATAAAAGATTATCACAACCGGGGAAGTGCTACCTGCCTCTAATGGGTAGAGGCCCAGGATGCTACTGAACATCACACGACCCAACAAAAAATTATCAATATGTCAGAAATACCCAGGTTGAGAATCCCTGGGTTAAACCATGCAAAATTACCAATAATCTATCATTTTTGACCAAACATAACAATCTTATATAATACAGTCTAATATGTTTTATATCTTTCTAAGACTTATCTTGCAAAAGTATTTAAAAACTATCCTCTCTCCATCTATGCATTTCTGATGTTTTTCTCTTTTTTTGCTCACCAAAAATAGCCTCCTTAATCATGCACACTCATGAATTTATCGCTTCCTGTTTATTCTCAATAAGGCATATAGGTTGCACTTCCATAACCCAAAAATCTGAAATCCAAAATGCTCCAAAACCCAAAACTTTTTGGACACCAACATGATGCTCAAAAGTAATGCTCATCAGAACATTTCAGATTTTCAGATCTCAGATTTTCAGTAGGTATAATGAAAATATTCCCCAAATCCGAAAACATCTGAAATGTGAAACACTTCTAGTTGAAAGCCTTTCAGATAAGATATTCAACCTGTACATGCAAATGGCACAAAATTTTAAGATTCGCAAACATACATTGTAAAAGTGAATCTTCCCCTATGCCTGTCCCATCTCTGCTCCCTTCTCAACACAATCCTATTTATCATTTCTCATCTGCCCTACACAGGTACTTTGTAAATGAGAGCATTCTACACACATGATTATTTTCATTAGAATGTCTTTATCTTCCCTATCTGTCCATCTACCCTGTTCACAAAAGATCCTGTCTTCCTGGCCCACACTGGTTTTGCCTCCCAGTTCACCAGGGCCATCTATTTCTGTAACAAGGACAAAGACTCTCATCATTCCAGGGCCTTCTGCTAGAGCAACTTTGCTCCAGAACCAAGTTATTAGATTCCTCCTCCCACCCTCCCTGCCCCAAGAAGTACTGGCTGAATAAACAGTCGCACTGTGTTTTCCATTCCCTAATTTTCCTTCCTGGGTGCTCTTTGTCACAGACTGTATCATTGCTCTATTTAAAGTCTGTTAGGACCCAGCACCTGTCAAGGTCATTGAAGAAAATTAGAAGCTCTTGCTTGATTTGGGCCAAACCTCTCTACATGGTTTTGACCCTCATCGTGTCTGCTCCAAGAAGAGCAGGAAGGAGACAGCTGGGTGTTGGGGGCCTTAACTTCCTGGTTGATATCAATTCTGACATGAAGAGCAAAGGGGGGGCCACCTGCCATTATGAGTGCAAGCATGGTATCTGTGACCACGTATTTGCGCTTAAATTATTAATGCCACCTTTGAATTAAAAAAGGAAAAAGGCAAGCAAAAGCTACCAGAAAAGCATAAGCAAGCACAGAATACCCAGTCAAGGGAACAATTAATTATTTAGCAGTATTTAAACACTACCTTGATTCAAGGGCAACATTTCTAATTGGGAAAAAGAGAAACTTACAGAAAAATGTGGCTCTGATCCCAGCTAGCAGCAGGTTGTGGCTGGGAGGGCAGCTGGTCCTTGGGAATCTGCATTTTCTTGGAGTTGTTTGTTTCTTTTTGAAACAGAATCCCCTCTCTATCACCCAGCTAGAGTACAGTAGCATGATCATAGGTTACAGCAACTTTACCCTCCTGGGCTCAAGTGAGCCTCCTGCCTCAGCTGGGTAGCTGGGATTATAGGTACCCAGCTAAATTTTCTATTTTTTCATAGAGATAGGGGTCTTGCTGTTTCTCAGGCTGGTCTTGAACTCCTGACCTCAAGCCATCCTCCTACCTAGGCTCCCAAAGTGCTAGGATTGCAGGCATGAGCCACCACACCTGTCTTCCTCTTCCTTCTTGACCTTTCAATTTCCACTGTGGCCAGGTTTCATGTCTCCCAAGAGCAGAGCCGCCATCTTGAGCTCCCCTAACCCCCCGCCCCCAGGAGGTGAGAATGAGCCGCATTGGGGAGGGTCATGCTGATTGCTTGATACTGGGGGTGGAGGCCAGTGCTGGTGAAAAGCCTGGACCACATTACTGATGGGGAAGTATGGTCCTCTCAGAGTGCGAGGATTACAAGCCTCAGCGGTATGAGAGGTCGGCTCTCACCTCCCAAGCACCACTGTCGTCACTCTCCAAGGTGACACGGCTGGTGGAGGAGATGGAAAGGCAGGGGAGGGGAACGTTGTCAGGGCTCAGCTCACGAGGAAGCCCTCGCCAGCTATTCTAGGGGAACTGCTCTGCCTCCCAGTGTGATCCTTCAGGGAACACTGAGTCCTCCCAGGTACCACCCTTATCCCTGTCTAAATGGATAGTTGTGCTGCTGGTGAGGGTCAGGAAGAAAGGATGCAGGATAAACTGGTGTAAAAGAACAGGGGTGGAGGAGCAGTTCTTCCACCTGACTTCCCAGATTCATTAGAGGAACACTAGAACAGCCTTACAGCTTTCTTTTTTAATTGTACTAAAATGTACCTAATATAGATTTCCCATTTTAACCATCTGTAAGTGTACAGTTCAGTGACATTAAGTACATTCACACTGTTGGACAACCATTACCAGAACTTGCTCGTCATCCCCAAACTGAAACTCTATACCCATCAAGCACTGGCTCTGACCATTCTCTTTCTGTCTTCATGAAACTGATTATGCTCCTCATAGAAGTGGAATCTTGTGGTGTCCTTTGTGACGGGCTCAATCCACTTGGCATCACGTCCTCAAGGTTCATTCATGTTGTAGCATCTGTCAAAATTTCCTTCTTTTTTAAGGCTAAGATTCCCTCGTGTGTATACACCACATTGAGATTGTCCATTCACCTGTTGACAGATACAAGTCATCTCCTCCTTTTGGCTATTGTGAATAATATCAAGGGTATACAAATGTCTGTTTGAGCCAGGTAGCTTATTTATTTATTTATTTATTCATTCATTCATTTGAGTAAGTACCCTAAGTAGAGTGCCACACTATCCAACCTCACAACAACCTCAAACTCTTGGGCTCAAGCAATCGTCTTGCCTCAGCCTCCTAAGTAGCTAGGACTACAGGTGCCTGCCACAACGCCTGGCTATTTTTAGAGATTGGATCTTGGTCTCACTACTGCTCAAGCTGGCTTCGAACTCCTGATCTATCAAGCAATCTACCCACCTTGGGCTCCCAGAGTGCTAGGATTACAGGCATGAGCCACCACCCTGGCCACATGTAGATTTTTTTTAAAAGACATACTTGCAAGTCCTACCTTGGGAGATTCTGTTTCAGGAACACTGGAGCGAGACCTGAGAACCTGTATTTTTAGCAAAATCCCCAGCTGATTCTAATGCCAGACGAGGTATAGGGAATAAAGATCCAGATCCTGAACAAGCTGTGCTCATCCCAGCAGCTGGTCACCCATGCAGTTCCTCTGTAACACACGAGGTATGCTTCATCTAAGCAAAGGGAGCTGAGATCAAGACACACTTTGTTTTCTAAATTCTTCTTCCCCCCAAACCCAACTTTGATGATGAGAGCAAAAACAGTTTTCTACCTTGTAATTGTCATCTCCAACATCTGAATAAGGCAAGTGGATCCTCCTGTTGACAGTAAGGAAATTGAGTCTTGGGCACAGCTCATGCAGTGGAGTGCAAGTTCATCACTCTGACCCCAAAGACCTTACTACTTTGCTTGTGGATTGTACTGCTCTGGCTCAGCTAAATGCTCCTGGATGACTTCAGGTGACATCTGACACAAGAGATTTAAAGATAGAGGAGAAAGAAGGGTTGTCACACACAAGGGTTGCTATGGGGGTGGGCTGTCTAAGTGGGAGAGGCAGCACCTCTCAGATGTGGGATGACTCCCCATTATTGGAAAGGCACAATTCACAGCTGGGAAAAACAGGGAATAAGACTTAAGTTTCTTCTTCAGGAAACCTCAGTCTTTGCTTTGAAAGACTTCAAGTGATTAGATGAAGCCCACCCACATTATAAAGGGTAATCTGCTCTGCTAAAGTCAACTGATTGTAAATGTTGTAAATGTTTATCACTTCTAAAAAATACCGGAACAGCAAAACCTAGACTAACGTTTCATCAAACCAGGCACCATAGTCTAGCCAGAAATTAACCATCACTAGCACATACCTGTCAAATCTAAATGTTTATAAAAATACAAGATAAAGGCTAGGCAAGGTGGTTCACGCCCGTAATCCTAGCACTTTGAGAGGTCGAGGCAGGTGGATTGCTTGCACACTCAGGAGTTCAAGAGCAGCCTGAGCAAGATCCAGACTCTGTTTCTAAAAATAACAGGGCATTGTGATCAGCTACTTGGGAGCTAAGGCAAGAGAACCACTTGAGCTAAGAGTTTGAGGTTGCTGTGACCTGTGATGCCATGGCACGGCACTCTACCGAAGGTGACAAAGAGACACTCTGTCATTAAAAAAAAAAAATACAAGGCTCGGCGCCTGTGGCTCAATCGGCTAAGGCGCCAGCCACATACACCTAAGGTGGTGGGTTCGAATCCCCAGCCCGGGCCTGCCAAACAACAATGATGGCTGCAACCAAAAAATGGCCGGGCGTTGTGGCGGGC
>CAUYQV010059787.1:0-24124 GCA_963574575.1 Galagoides demidoff
GCTATTTAGTGAGAAAATGAAGAACTTCAATTGGTTAGCTAAGATTGACTAGAAATCCTACTAGGATCTCTTCATTTAATTTTGCCTCATTCTTTCCAAAAATGAATGCATAATTTATAGTCCTGAGATGAGAAAACTATATTGAAATCTTCATTAGCTCTGTTGAATTCCATTTAAGGGATATAGATGTTAAAACAACCTCATAATAAAATTACTCCATCCTTAAGTTAGATTTCACCAACTTTTTATTAGTTTCCTTGCTTCAATTTTTCCTCTAAGTTTTTTGGGTCCATCTCAATTATCTACCTATAGACATTTTAGTCAGAATTGGCCACACACAAGTACTTGGAATCCCATAGGAAAATTAGGTTATATAATACATGGTTGCTTTCCCTTTATGTGAGCTGGACAAATACCAAGTGACAGGATTAGCCATCCAGAGCCAACAATCAAAGATACAGTGTAATCCTAACCATGTTAATCAGACTGGTAGAACTTTTGTCCAGTTCTCTGATGAAGCAGTCATGAAAATTACCAAAGTCCTCTTTGGCATGAAGAGAGTCAAGGATAACTTGTTAAAATGACAGCCCTAACTTGAAGGATGTAGATGTTGACCTAGTATGTTTTCTAAAATGTTCATAATAATTTTTTATAGTATTCAAAAACGAATCATCACATTGATGTACACTCTGAATTTTCATACCGTAAATACAAGAATAAAAGAGAAACTGATGAAGGTGTGAGATTTGGGCTTCGCAAATTTTCAAATATTTAACTTCTTTCAGTGAAAATGAAACATTCACCATCAACAATCATATTGTGTAGAGCGGTTATCAAAGGCCTGACAATTAAGTTCTCAGACTTATCCTAGAAAAAGTGCTCCCTGCTTCCTTCTTGACTATCACTATGGTAATCTCTGTTATACTCTCGTTGGGAAGCTATGCACATAGGCCAGCGTCTAGTCCACCCTTCAGAGCAGTTTTGGAGCTCGTTTTTTGGAATGAACACTGTTACCAGCACTGTACAAAAAACTTGATAAGGTTTAATAACTTTAGTTATGTTAGTTAGTGCCTCATAGCTGGGTTAATGTTAGCGTGTGGCAGGTCTTGTGGAATGGCGTTTGTCATTGTTGCTGCATGTTTTTGTGTGCAATACAATGACAGCTTTGATGATCGTTCCAGAAAAAGAGTTGCAAAATTTCTTCAAAGGGTGGACTAGGCGCTGGTTGGTGCACAGCTTCCAAGGGGAGTACTTCAAAGTTGACAGTAGTGATATTCAGCACTGAGGTGTGCAGCATTTTTTCTAAGATGAATTTGTGAACTTAATTGTCAGACCTCGTATTTCATGAAGAAGAAAAAGGGAAAGATCTTTTTAAAAATCAAGCTGGAATATATTGATGATGATGTCATAACTAGACATTAGGGGTCAAGTTTAATATTAATCTGCTTCATTTACTTGCTAAAAATGCATATTTCTGGGTGCCACTTGTAGAGGTTCTAATTAGGTAGATTTTCAAAATCACTGTTAGGAGATTCTGGTACAGACGCTCAAGGGCCAGATTGGAAAACAGTGTGTAAGTGTCAAGGATGCCCATATCAAACTTCTTTCTTGATTTATGTTGTACCTGTTGGCGATTATAATTGGATGGGCAACCCATCACCTGAGATGGAGCTTTCACTTCAGCCTCACTCTTGGGAGGAATTTATCATATTAACAGGGTTTTGCCTGCAACAGCAAGTAGCATTCTCCTCTGGCATTTTTGTCCAGACAATGACAGCAAGTGCTTTAAGTGGTGCTTCTTGGCACTACTCCTGACCTGTGAGACTGCTATTATTGTCAGTGAAAAGATGAAGAAAATCAAGTGAGCCTGGAAAATAGTGATCACTTACCTTTAGACACCCACACTTTCTTGCGATGAGACGATCTGTCTGTGGCTGTACTTATTATCTCAGTGTAAACCACAATGTACTTATAAACTTATACTCTAAGCTGCATGGGCAAATTAGAGAAGGCTATTAGTTACATTCCTTTATGCACAAACTGCAGAGGACAGATGCATTGACTCTGTTACATGACAACTTTGCTGAGACCGTTTAACACTAACACGTGCTTTTCATTTTCATTCATCTTTTTGGTTTTCATTCTGCCAGCACAGAGGCAGGTTAGTTACCTTCCTCCTCAGGCATCTCAGCCTTGCTATCAGAGCCATCCAACAAGCCAACTCATTCTCTATTTCCCTAGAAAACAAGACAAGCACAAATTTAATTAATCTTTATGACATGACAAAAAAATCCCTTTAGAGACTTGTAAACTATTCCTTAAAAGCACATATAAATGATATGTCACATTAGATGATAAGAAGAGTTAATGATGTGACACAGTTAATGGCCTTTGCTAGAACTGTCATCGTGAGGCTTGTTATGCTTTTTTAGTCACCAGTCATGGACTGCGTATGTATTAACATATCTGTATTAGAATTCTTCAGAGCAACAGAACTTGGCTACTCAGAGATATAAAGACAGAGAGGGATTATGAAGGATTGGCTCCTATGATTTTGGAGGCTGAGAAGTGCTATGATCTGTTGTCTGCAAGCCGGAGGCTCAGGAAATCAGGTGGTATAGTTCCAATCAAAACCCAAAGGCCTGAGAACCAGGGGATCTACTGAGGTAACTCTCTCTAAGTTCAAGGCAAAGTCCTGAGAACTATGGAACTACTAGCATAAATTCTGGAGTCTGAAAGCCCAAGAACTAAGGGCATCAATGTTAGAGGGCAGGAGAAGATGGCTGGTCCATTTCAAGCACAGTGATCAAATTCACCTTTCCTCTTTTTATTCTGTTCAGTTCCTCAGTGGACTAGACGATGCCCCTTTACGTTGGTGAGAGTGATCTTCACTCAGTCTACCTATTCAAATGGCAACCTGTTCCAGCAACGCCCTCACAGACGCACCCCAAAATAACGTTTTACCAGCTATGTGAATATTCTTTAGCCTCGCCAAGTTAACATGCAAAATTCACTATCATGATATCACATTTCTCTTCTCCTTTATATACTATTATCTGTATGGTCCAAAATTAAAAGTCATATTAATTTTGGTAGACAGAATATACTAAATTATTTTGGCAGATAAAATATTCTAAATTTGGACAGACCTCTGTTTGAATCCCAACCCTTCTGGTATGTGTACTAGAAAGTTAACTTAGCCTCTAGGAAATCAGTTCTAATTGTGAGATTATTCTGAGGATGTGATAAATTGAGAAGATTAAAGTGGCAAATTGAGTCTCCCTAAGTCCACATCCTCTTATTAGGTATGCAGAAGGGAGAAATATGCTGCTTCCTGGTGCCGTTATGCCCATGGATTTCCATAGCAGACTCTATAGATGGTACAGAGAGGGTCGTGATGAGGGTGCTTGGTGGCAAAGTCAGAGCAGCGTCTTTGATGCTGGGGGGGTTTTCATAGATAGGGCAAGTGGGTTCGTTCTGTATAAGCCAAGGGCAGGAGGAGATGGATGTTTTTTGGATGTTTATATTTTGTCATTCTTTAAAACTTACATTGCTACAGAAGTTATTTTTACTTAAGAACTTACTTATACTTCCTTTTCCACTAAGGAACTTTGGCACACACAACAAAATTCACAATAATAATGATAATAAAAATAGTTAGAAAATTACAATCAAGCAATGCAGCAAATGGCTGATATGGTAAATAAAAAAAAAGAAACAAATAAACAAATACGGCCTTAAAGTTGTTTCCAAGCTCCTTTTAACTGGGGTAATATTGCAAAACTAATTGTGGCATTTTATTATCAGAGGGGAGGCTACATATCGTTTATTCAGTTAAAATAAGAAAATTGTTCACATGGGACTTACAGATATGAAATGATATAATGGCAATATCATGACAAATATAGAAGCAAATTTTATTATGACTATTTACTTTAGATACTTAATAAAATCTAAAGGCACAAGCGTTCATAATTCATTCAGTGCTAATTATTCTAAGAAGCCTCAAGATAGTGTGACGCAGGCATATGTCTTTCTGCTGTTCCAAGTAAGAATTGGATCTAAATAAGACGATATTGATAGAAATGAGTGGAGAATGGGAAGTATTTCTCTTAAACAGCTCATCTTGAATATTAATTCCATCAGCTGAGATTTTAAGAGTAGGTGATTTGATGTGGGTTAGTAATGTCAGTATAGGGCTTACTCAAAGGAAGACCAGATTC
Organism: Galagoides demidoff; assembly: GCA_963574575.1. NCBI lineage: Eukaryota > Metazoa > Chordata > Mammalia > Primates > Galagidae > Galagoides > Galagoides demidoff. The sequence continues at coordinate 4,224 of CAUYQV010059787.1, forward strand.
TTTAGAGAGCAGTTAAATGTGACTGGTCTGACATTACTAAAATCATAAGTATGGTTCAATGTTTCCTCTTCATTAATATTTCCCAACCTCTATGCTCATGGTCCAAGAGACTCTCAAAAGTATACACTTCTCTATTTTTCACTGATTCAAAAAAACAATGTTGCCTTTGTCTCCTTTTCCTGTTCCTTGAGGATCTCTTTCTAAAGTCTTTCTCCTCTGAAGCCCAGCAATTATCGGGTTCCTTCTTATCATGAGGCCCAAATTCTCTATTTCATCAACTGCTTATACTTCTAACTACAATTTTATCCATTCCTCAGCTATCTCTATCTCTTTGCTTCTAAATCACAAACAATATAAGGTACTTGTCTCTTTTTCAGGTTAAACCAGATCTACCCAGATCAATCTCCTGTGTCTCTGACTTCTATCTGTAAGTAGGGTGAGAGCTCTTCAATGCCAGTTACTGAATCCTAACCACTCTGGTGTTATCTAGCAGATGTGTAGGTGGCCTGCTTATACCCTCTGAGCCTTAACATTTCAGTTCACTAAACCTCACATTCCTTTGCCTGGTCTTACTCTTACTCTAGTGGCAGTGCTGTATTCAGAGATCCTGGAGAATTAATTATCCCCTTCCCCCAAACTAGGTTCAGTCCTCCATTGATGACTTCTAAAAGCTGACGTATAAATATTCCAGCCCTCTTCCTCCTTAAGTGGGATAACTATGATGAACATGGTCTATACTGGCCCCCAGAGTTCACCAGCCCAATTAAATCTTAGTGACCCACAGTAGTACCTGGCTTAATAATATCGCCTTCATTTGCAGCCATCTTTTACTTGTCTCATTTTACGTTCCTCTTTCCCGACCTCGGTACTGCCTCGGATGACTTCTCAAGGGAGTACCTTGCAAACAAATCCTTGCTCTAGGGTTTGCTTTGGAGGGATATTTGAAACCATATGATATTCTCCCCACTCAACTCTAAGCCTATCACATAGCCAGAATGTTCTAAGTATTTGTAGAATGAATGAATGAGATTAACAAACCATAAATCTTTCCATGCTACTTGAATATATATGAGCTTAACTTTAAGGTTTTAAATAACTCAGCCACTACTCTTGCCATATTTTTGTACTACACATAATTCACAGTCTTATCTCCATTGCAGTAAACTTAGATTATCTTTGCTATAAATTTCCTTATCATGTCAGCACATATTCTCTCATGTTGATATTTTTCTAGATTATAAAAGGGTTCCCAGAAGAACAAAGTCTGTGCAGTCAGCATACCAGGAATGGTTCACAAATAGCAGAAATTTAAGATAGTAATTCCCACTCTATCTTCAAAAAAGATCACGATGACAATTGTTAAGATTGAAACCTATCTTTGCTGTGCCTCCTAAATAAACAATAAAAACCTTGTCCGAGAAGAGATGTCTAAACTAGGAGAAGGCTTCACTGAAATCCTTAATTATTTCTTGGCCCTCTGGTGCCCTGATGCCCTTGAATTCTTTGTGATTACGGTCTCTCCTACTTTCTTGATAACTGTAAAGAAAGTTCGGTATTATGTCAAACTTCAGAATTTGAAGATGCTTTTCTCTCTGTTCTCCACAGTCCAGCAGAGGGAGCAGTGTGTCACCTAGAAGAGCTTCAGCCACATACACACCTGAGCACAGAATTCTGTAACACAGAGAGATGCCGTGTATCCATGACAGAAGCTGGAAAAGAGACTCACACAAAAATGCTTGTGAGAATGGAAAAGACAGTCACGTATGTGGTGGAACTTTAGAGATGGAGTTAAACTTATCTCAATCTGAACTCTCATTCATAAGTGGTTCTCTCTCTCGGAGAGAGAGAGAACTAAAGACTAAAGATTTCCTCTGAGAAAATGAAACACAGTTCGGAAGAAAAAGACATGCAGGAGTGTCCAGCCTTTTTCTTTTCTGCTGCATTTGTAAGAGGAAGACTTGTGTCAGGTCACCCTTTAAATACACAAATACATACAATCGCTGATGAGAAAAAGAACGTTCCAGGCACAATTGTCATGATATCTGACACAAGAGATACGCAAAACAGTCTTCAGATATAATCTGCCTGTGGCCCACAGGCTGCAGGTTGGACTGCCCTGGTGGGACATTATAGCTCATAGGTGTCTTCACGTGGGGTAGTCAGTAAGAATCAGAGAGTGTGATGATTAATAGCACAAATCTTGTTACTGACTCCTTCACGTATTAGCTGTATGACTTTATTAAAGTGATATTACACCTTGAGCACTTAGACTCCTTACCTTAAAAATGGGAATAATAATATCAATCTCATAGTACAGTTGTAATTACTAAATGAGAAAATGCCTTCAAATGTTATATCAACTGCATGCCAGTAAATGTTAGCCTTTGTTATTAGACTGATTGACGTTATTTACCATGACAAGGAGGAAAAGAGCCAGGCTAATATGAACTTCAGTGTGAGTAAAACATGAAGAGGAAATTGCAATTGAAGGAAATTCTAGAGAGCAGGTGAAATGATAGCTATTAAAGTTTGGAGGCTACCCAGTATGTCCACTGCTATTAGGCACCTGAGAGCTGAAATATGAAGGTGAGAGAGGTCACCAGAAGAACCAGGGAAATAATACTATTGAAATCAATCACTGTCCCCTTTATATGTTTAAGTGCGTGATTTCTGCCAAGAGATTCTTTCAGTAGGACTAAAGTGTTTGAGAAGAGGGTGAAATAGCTAAACACAATGCTGAAGTTTCTTCGAGTCGATTTTTCTTTAGAGTGTACAAAGCACGACCACATTGGCAAAGGCACGAACGTAATTGGCAACAAAGGCATTGGGAGTCACTGCGCGCTAAGCTGCCTTTTTTGTGTATCAGTGTCCCTTTAGCTCTGTTTGGCTACAGGCCAGCCCTGGGGACATGTCCCCAGGACATGTTCCTTTCTGCCTCAGGAAGCATCTTTCTGTCCATTCTCTTTGCTTATTTCTCAGAGGAAATATAATTCTATGTTAGGATTTCTGGAAGTAGCTCCAGAGCTGTAAGAGACCAGAGATGACCAGTGCTAAAATAATTTACATGTTCTGTAGTCTGGTCCTTTCCCTTTTTTTCCATCTCCCTGGGGTATCTTATTCCTCTCTTGAAAATCAACTATATTACATCCCATGGTCCACTGCATTTCAGCTGTATTTTTCCTTTCAATTTCATGCATGTGTATCGAAGGGTTGTTGCTGTGGCAACCTTCTGCAAGGAAGCTTTCGAGCTGTTCTATTACTATATATTAAAGGAGATGATAGTAGGATCATTTTGAAAATAGAAAGAAATTTAATGAAATTTATGTTTCAAAATTTTAAAGCACCAGGACTCTGTGTATAAAAATATTCTATAATTGAGTACATCATTTACAAATATTATTAGTGTTATTACTCTTTGTGCTAATTGTTACCTTGACTTTGGAAAATCATTTTCTTTTTATTTCTTTTTTTTTCCTTTTTACCCTAGAGCACCCTGCAAAGTGGCATCTGGCGCAATTGTTCTCAAGGGTATTGCTCAGTATGTGCTATAATAAGTGTCTCCCTTTTTATTTTCTTTGGTTTTATATAAATATTAGCTCATAATTTTCCATTTCTTTTTCTGAATTACTCTTTGTGAAGCAAAACTCATTTATAGGAGATGAATTGGCTCCTCCGTGGCGTGAGTCTGTAGTGTCCCAGACCATCATGAACTCAGCGGATTGTGGAAAATCTGTGATTTTAAGTGTGATAGTCAAGTAGGTATCAAGGAATAGGAGTATTGGAAGTGAAGTCTGATCCGTAGCGCTGTCTTTTCCTTTGTTTCCATCGTGTTTACTTATGAACAGGTGTTCTCCTGCTCTTCCACTGGTGCTATCTATGGCACATGCGCAGACACACAAATATAGACAGGCACACTGCTCATTCAGAGAGTTGCAGAGCGCACTAAAAAACTTACCTAACGTACACAGTGGTAAACTCTTGAGGACGTCAGTGGGAAAGATTTGAAGAGCCTCTTCCTCATGGTTTCTTTTTCATGGTTATCTTCCTCCCTCACTGCCTACATCTTTTGAATCTGTATCTTTTGATTCTCACAACTTTAGATGCTCGAGAGCAAACAGAGGAAGCCTTGTATCTTGTTCATGTCTGTACTACCCGCACAGAATCTGGAGCACTAAAGACACCTGATAAACGATTTATTGTGCACCATGATAAATGTCATGCAAACATGGTGTCCTATAATACAATATATACATTATTATTGAGGACTAAAATCATTGTACTACATCCATTGGAACTGACAATGTACAGTTCAGTGTGTGCCTGACATAGAGTGGAATCAAATACGTTAAATTTAATTCAATTTGTCTTACTATTAGTAGTGGCTCTAAACTTCTGGGCTAATTGAATGGATATCTGAAAATAATTTGCGAAAATGTACCTGGAATTTTTATATAACTGTCTGTCACTATTGAAATGTGTTTAAGTGGTCTGGAGCTTCAAAGAATGAATTTTAAGGCATAAGACCATTATCCTACCTGACATATTTGTTACAAATGTTTCAATCTCTAAAAAATCAAACTTACTAAATTTTTCCTTTGATTTACAGTTATATTGGAAATGTTACTGGCTCACGCTTGTAATCCTAGCACTCTGGGAGGCTGAAGTGGGTGGATTGCCTGAGCTCAAGAGTTGGAGACCAGCCTGAGCAAGAGTGAGACCCTATCTATAAAAAAATAGTGAGCATTGTGGTGGGTGTCTGTAGTCCCAGCTACTCGGGAGGCTGAGGCAAGGGGATTGCTTGAGCCCAGGAGTTTGAGGTTTGCTGTGAGCTATGACACCATGACACCTGGCCAGGGAAAAAAAACCCAAAAAAGTTACTTCCACAACTCTTGAAGTTTAATGAAAACATATGCCTTACAATATCTCAAATTAGAAAAGGCCAAAATTATATATTGATTTTCTAATTTTAATTAACTATTATTAACTCTAGATTCAACCATTTCCCTATGGAATTTATCAATATAAGAATCATATTATTGCTATTTTGAGAAAACACAGATTTAGTGTACATTGTTCCAAAACATCTTCATTGTAATAGAGCAGTATTGTCCTATGTGCTGGCCATATGCAGCAAGTGGAAAATGACTTTTATAATTTTATGACTTAAATTTTTAATTTCTCCTCTCTTCATTTTTTAATAAGTAATTGTACAATTTGTGGCCATGATAATTGTTTCCCATTATACTTTTTCTAGGAAATTATAAAAAATCACATTCAGGGTGGCAGCTGTGGCTCAAAGGAGTAGGGCGCCGGCCCCATATACCAGAGGTGGCGGGTTCAAACCCAGCCCTGGCCAAAAACCGCCAAAAAAAAAAATCACATTCTTTCACTATAACTTTTAAAATATATCAGAATAACAGGTTATAGGTACATATTTATTACAAACTGGACAATTTGGTAATATGGTGTGAAGTTTTTGTAACTATGCACACAGGTATACATATTTTATATAATGATTAAAGAATCTTACACGCTTATCTTTGCTGGCCCTGACCTCCTCACCTGCAAAAGTGAAGAATTCAACTGAAAAGTTCTCACAACTCCCTTTGCCCATTAGTTTGATGATTCTGGGCAGCTAAGGCTCTAAACCTCATCACTATTCTCCAGTTTCACTGTTGATGCTCTTCCATTATTCCCTTTTCCTTGCTATTATTTCATAAGTGAGCCAGTGAATAGTTCTTGAAATCTCCCTATCTTTTCATGTTTCTAATGTCATAAACTCCTGTTTGAATTTATTCCTTGGTGTCTTACAAATGGTCCATATTCATTTCTCTGTAATAGTCCTATGTATAATTGTGTTTTTCTTGGAAAACTGCAGTAGCTTTCTAAGGAGTGTTCCTAAATTTTCTCTTATCCTACTCCAACCTCTCCTCATGTGTCATTCAGAGACATCCTTTAAAAATCATAATGGATCATGTCATTTCTTATTTGAGGGATTATATCAGAATTAATAAGCAACTTTATCTGTTGCAGGGCCTGATTAACCTCATCTGACTTCTATCTGTTTTTCTGCTTCCATCTTATTACATTGACTCTCCTCTTTTCTCTTAAATATTCCATATTGGATGTCTTTCAATTTCTCAAACACACATATTCTGTGACTCATATCTTTTGATATTCTCTTCCCTCTGTCAATAGCACATTACCCCATGAAGTTGTACTTCCACTAGTCAACTTCTATTCATTTTCCAATTATTCCAGGAATACTTAACCAGGAAAGACAATCATGAGACTGGTACTAGACCAAGATATTACACCCTGTTTATTACACATGATATCTTAATCTGCTAGCCCTCATCCGTGTTCCAAATAGTTTATAATTCACAATTGTCTGTTTTTCCCATTAGGTGAGAAGGTCTCTGAAGGAGGAATTGTGTCCATTTCATTCACCATCATGTCACTAACTATTAAATGCATTTAGGAGTTGAGGACAACCACATGTTGGTAAGACTATGATGTCTACCTCATTAGAGATAACAACTCCAAAATACAGTACATGCTGTCCATCTCTAAAATATCACACTTTATAAAAATAGTGTAATGTGTTATATATGTTGTATAGCCTATTGTATTTACCTACAAATGAAGCAAATTATTAATATATCCATGGTATTGCAAAATTCCACTGTACCAATTTTCATAACTATTTAGAAGCTCATTGTAGGACTCAAACACTCTCATTATTTTTATGTTTCATTTTGTTTCTTATTTTTCTTTGCTTTTAATACAACAATTACGATAATCATCCAGAAGACTATACTTGTATCTCTACACACTAACATGATCATTTTCAATAGCAGTGTTCTACAAATTGTTTATCTGGTGTACCTTTAAGGCAGAGAAGAATAGAATGCCAGATATACCTAAAGTGGGTTTTACAAAAATAGGATGTTTTATATATGTACACATACATAATATATAGGCCTTATATAAAATATTTATATATGCACATATTTAAAATATTTTTAAATAAAAGTGTGTATATTTGAAATATAATTTAAAATATAAGTGTTCTAATAACATATTTTGAAACTTTTAACTAAAAATTCTAATAACTTCCTTGCTGTTTCACTGTACAATAAGATTAATAAGATGTTGTTGCACTGGGTCTATACATTTTTGGCAATTAGATTAATTTCCATGTTATATAAAATCCAATATCTTGCTAATTTTTGATATCCTTCTTGGTATCATTATGCTTCAAAAAACACACATCTAAATAGAGGGTCCCCAAAAAGTATATACACATTTTAGCAAAGGAAAAAAAGCTATATATTAAAATTGTAATAATAAATACTGATAACAAAAGTTCACTTGAGCCCTTCTTATAATCACAGACGTCAAATGTGACTTGGGTACTACAAATTTAATACAGGTTTTTCCTTTCTTATAATATGCATACATTTTTTTGCACCCTCTGTACATGTATGTGGGTACAAATAACATTAATACGTTCATTACTTCATCTTCTTTTATGATAATTCATGAATAGAAATGGAAGATTTCTGCCAAAGGACACTGTGCAATCATTTCAGTCTTTTCTGCGGAAATGTTGATGGTTTCATCTTGGTTAGTGTGAAGACACCTGGTATTACAGTATCGTGGTGGATTGAAAGAAGTTCTGATCTACTCTTCAGTCTATTTCAGTGTCCCAAACCTTGCTCTATCCCTTTTTATGTGCAAATTAACCAAGAGCCACTCCTAATTCACAGTATGCTTTAGCGACCTTTCTCATTCAATAAGCAAACTTAATTTCAACCTGTTATCCTGTGTAGTAAAAACATCCACCCATTTCTCACTTTTAACATTCAACATTTTAACAAAATGTTTAAAAATAAAATCCCTGAAATAAGTTAATAGTTATAATTTGTTATTAACATTAGTTAAATTTTGTTGATTTTACCTAGATGCTTTCTTTTTGTTTTCATTAACTTCCTTCCATAACAGAAAAGATATCAATACAACAGACAGTTTAAAAACCCAATCAGAAGATTCTTCTCTCTAAATCAGCACCTATCGTCCCACGAGAGTTACTTCTTAAAAGTTTTCTTAATGTCATTAAATATTTCTTAAAAATGAATATTCAACTGAGTTTTTGTTAAAATTAATTCCTTTGAATACAATGAAACAAAATCATGAAGAAGAAAAAACCTTTGATGCAGCATGTATTTGATGAATAATGATGAAATAGATTCTGGTACATAAAAGTTTTCTTGAGAACTATCATTTCAATAGTTCTTAAATGTCAGGTTCCTTATCAGAAGTTTCAAATCAAGAAACTTTAAGAAGTCAAGAAGAGTCATTTGCCCAAATCATACTGACTGCACTTTGCAGGGCTCACTAATATGAAAGTTCCACATTCATAAATCTATGCTCATAGAAATATATTTTTTTGATGTCACAGAAAAATCAAGTTTGAGAAGAGAACCACAGGGGAAAGTTTTAGAAGTGGTTCTTATCACTCAATTGGAGGATACTTCTAGTTAAGCATTTGATTTATTTTGTGACATCGCCTACTTGAAAGGTGGTATAATTTTATACTTTCTGTATCACCAGTAAGAAACATGAGTGTTTGCTTTCCTTCCTATACCAGCCTCAATGGTTCTTCTACTTTCAAAAATCTTTTCCTGTTTTTTTCTGTTTGTTTGTTTTGTATTTTTTAATTTAATTTTATGTTTAATTTTTTTAAGGACAGTCTTACCTGTCCACCTAGGCTGAAGTAAACATTGGTGACTGTAACCTAGAACTCATGGGTTCAAATGATCTTTTTGTCCCAGCCTCCCTAAGTAGCTAGGACCACAGGTGCACACCATATGTCCATGTGTGGTTAATTTTTTAAAATCATTTTTTTTTTTTTGCATAGACTAGGTCTCACTGTTTTGCACAGGCTGGTCTTAAACTCCTTACTTCAAGCTATTCTCCCTCCCTTGGCCTTCCAAATTGCTGGGGCACAGGCATGAACAACTATGCCTGGCCTGTTTTTGTTTTATATGAAAAGCAATCTCTGATTATGAAGGGCAGACTAAGGATCAAAACAGAAATGATAGTGCAGTTGACAATATGCATACCATAGCAAAGGTAAAGATCTTTTACTTGAATATAACTAGAAGAACAGAATGTACAAAATGTCAGCCCCTTGTCCTCTTCAGCAATTGTCCCTCCCCACTTCCCCTGATCAAATCATTACAACCTGTTAAAATCAGTAGCAAAATATGTTGCTATTACACTAATTTATTTTGGAAAGAAAAAGGAGTTAATCCTTCTACACAAAGGTAGTAATAACACAAATTCGTCGTTCCCAGTGGACTCCCCACTCACTTCTGCTCCACCAAACCCCCAGAACCTAGTCTGATAGGTGGCGTAAAGCATGCACTTACTATTGGAGTGTCTGCACGGATGAATGAAGGGCATGGTGTGTGCGTTGAAGGGTAGATGTACTAAAGGATAGCACATGACTTTATTACACAACGTTATTGTCAGGGATCTATAATGAAGGAAAGAGTCAATTTTGAAAACACATTTATATATTTTATCTGATTCTTTTATTTCCTAATGACTTCTCAAAATTTGAAACATACAAAAGTAAATTTTAATAGATTTTTTAAACACAATTGCCTACTCAGCCATGAAACATAATAAAGATAATTTATAATATTTCACTTAAGTGAAAATGACACCAAAAAATGCTTATTTCCCCTCCAGGCCAATGAATCATATTTTGGAGGAAAAGATCCAAGGAGACATTTTAAAATTCATAGTAACAAAATCAGAAAAGCAAAAACACACATTCAGATGCCCAGGTTTATTTAAAATGTTCCAGGTCAGATATTTTACCTACGTAAGAAAATAATGAGACCTTGAAAATCTTGAGAATGAGGCAAATAACTGTTTTAAATTTGGACAGGTCTAGTATCATTTATTTTCACCTCAGAAAGGTCCTCAATGTTATATCTTATGTTTCAAGATGACTTCATTCGTTTAAACGCACTTCTTTTTATTTCAGGCTATAATTAGCCTTAATCTACATTTTCTTTTTCTTAAGTTGTTGGACACATGACAGTTTCTGAAGGGATTTCATAATACACTGCATCAAAGAAGACCAAATTTGAAGGGGAATTTTCTGACAAAAGTGGAAGCCTAGATAAGGAGAAAAATATGTGTGAGTGCTTCTCCTGGAGTATGTTCTAAAATTATTTCTGAAAAATTCAGAGATTAATCTTTAAATTAATCTATACTCCCAGGGTGTAGAATCCCCATCAACATTTAAGTTTATCTGAGTTACAAACAACCTTAGGGCTGAATCCCCTATGGTACAATTAATAATAATAATGATAATACAAGTTAAATGTATGTATACCATCACGTAAAAAAGGACAAAAACAACCTGGAATATTCAGGTTAAGAAATCGAATGTACTAGCTGTTTTGGTATTGTGAGGTAATAGTGATTGAGGGTATTAATCATATTAATTGGGAAAGCAATTTCCAGAATTTATTTCCAAAAGCAAGGATGTCTATCACTGGATAGTAGAAAAAACACTCAGGTTAGAATTAAACAATTTTATCCTTTGAGGAAAAAACACATAACTTCATCATTTGTTTCATTCCTAGACTATTTTTTCTCTGTATATGATGTTATATTACTACTGTATATCTCTAAGACTACTGTTGGCAGTTTTTCTATTTTGAAACTAATTTTATTAAATAAAATTTGAAAAATTTGAAACGCATATGAAAAAACAATCATAATTCTCTGTGTGAATATTTTTCTTGCTCTCTTAATCTACCTTCAGTGTATACTGTCCTATTTGGGTAACTTAATATCCTATTTATGGTCACATAGCAGAGTAAAATCATTAGCAATTCCACATGACCTCATAACGAACTATTCACCACAGGAAAAAGTGACAACATAATATTCCATCGGCTGGGTCACTGGGCTGCTTCTAGGTCTGCTTTTATAAATGAAACTTTAATGTATACTGCCATAAACATATAGAAGTGTAGACTTTTTATTATTTTGTAGATATATATTTATAGAAAGTAAAATTATTAAGTGGTATGACCTTTTTAAAAAAATACATCTTTCATAAATTATTTTCCAGAAATGTTCCCATCTATAATTCCACTAGCAATATTTGAGACAATGCTCATCTCACAATATGCTCATATTATCAAATGTGAACTAAAAATTATGTAGCATTTTGTTTTAGTTATAATTTCAACTAAATTTATTTTGTATGTTTATTGAATACGAATTCTACAAAATGAACATTTACCTAATAGCATTATACTGAAAAACATACATACTTTATTATTTTATTTTATTTTATTTTTTTGCAGGTTTTGGCTGGGGCTGGATTTGAACCCACCTCCTCCAGCATATGGGGCTGGCACCCTACTCCTTTGAGCCCCAGGCACTGTCCAAAAACCTATGTACTTTAATATATCAAGACATATATGCTTTAATATACCAAAAGCATTCTAATTAGAAAAGGATGTTTGATTTTATCAAATGCTTTTTCTGTGTCTATTGAGAGGATCATATAGTCTTTGTTTTTGCTCCTGTTGGTATGGTGAATTATGTTTAAATTAAAATCCTACAAAAAAATGTGGGGAAAACACTGGAAGCTATCAGCCTGGAGAAGAACTTCATGAGGAAGACTTCCGTGGCAATTGCAACAACAACAAAAATAAACAAATGGGACTTAATTAAACTGAAAAGCTTCTGTACAGCTAAGGAGACAACAACCAAAGCAAACAGACAACCTACACATTGGGAAAGGGTATTTGTATATTTTGACTTGGACAAAAGCTTGATAACTAACATCTACAGAGAACTCGAATTAATAGACATAAAAAAGAGCCAGTAATTACTTATGTCACTGAACAAGAGAGATAAATAGAACCTTCTTTAAACAAGACAGATGAATGTGTGGTGCTGTGGCTCAAAGGAGTAGGGCGCCGGCCCCATATGTCAGAGGTGGCAGGTTCAAACCCAGCCCCAGTCAAGAAAAACTAAAAAAGAAAAAAAAAAAAAAGAAGAAGACAGACAAATGGCTAATAAACATATGAAAAAATGCTCATTGTCCCTAATTATTGGAAAAATGCAAGTCAAAACCATTCTGAGATATCATCTAACCCTAGTGAGAATGGCCCACATCACAAAATCTCAAAACTGCAGATTCTGGTGTGGATGTGGAGAGAAAGGAACACTTTGTCACTGCTGGTGGGACTGCAAACTAATATAACCTTTTTGGAAGGAAATATGGAGAACCCTCAAAGAACTCAAGCTAGACCTCCCATTTGATCCTGCAATACCATTACTGGGCATCTACCCAGAAAGAAAAAAAATCCTTTAATCATAAGGCCTAGACTGTTAATTGCAGCTCAATTTACAATTGCCAAAATGTGGAAATAACCTAAATGTTCACCAACCCAGGAATGGATTAACAAGCTGTGGTGTATATACACCATGGAATACTATACAGCCACTAAAAAAGATGGAGACTTTACATCTTTTGTATTAAGCTGGATGGAAGTGGAACACATTATTCTTAATAAAGCAGCACAAGAATGGAGAAGTAAGAATCCTATGTACTCGATTCTGATATGAGGACAATTAATGTCCTTGTATTCGGTGGGTGGTGGGAGATGGGGAGAGCAGAGGAAAGGAAGGAGGGATGGGGTGGGGGGACATGGATGTGGTACACTTTTGAGGGATGGGAAACAATTCTAAGAGGGTCCTCATTTAACAAATGCAATCAATATAATCTGGTTCTTTGAACCCTCAATGAATCCCCAAATATATATACACACACACACACACACACATACATATGTTGAATTTTATCGAATGTATATTAAAAGTTATATATAATACTTACTATGTGCATATAATACATACAATATAGTATGTGAATATAAACTTTACGAAAGGACATACATACTTTAATGAAATAGTATATGTATACATATATACTTTTACATATATATCTTTATGTAGATTAAATCTATGTTAAATCTTTGTATTTTATGACTTTTTCCCTAACAATGTAATATTAATAATTCTTCATGAGTTTTTAATTATTTTTAATATTGTTGAAAAAAGAAAAAAGCAGCAGCATAATATGTATCAATCTCACATTTATAGTGAGAATAAATGAAATGTGAAACAAAAAATAAAATGGCAAATTGAAAAAATATGCAAATTTATGCTAACAAAAGCCTTTGTTTTTATATTTGTGCATTCTTAATATTACCTTTTATATTTTAGTTTACATAAATAATTAGTTTTTATGCAGTAAAATCTATATGTCTTTTCCTTGGAGGTATTGGTGATAACCTCTATTGTTATTAAGCTCAGAAAGTCTTTATTTAAAAATCAGTTAAAAGGTTTTCTATATATTTTCTTCATTTTATTGGTTTATTATAGCCCTCACCTTAAATGATGGACTTGGTCAATGAATTCCAGCTTCTCTAATTTTTACCTCAAATTTTAACTCTGAAACAATCAGAGAATGTTAATATGCTCCCTCAATTCATCTCATAAGATACCCTACTTCCGGTTAGCCCAACTCCAGCTTCCCCTACTAACAACTTTTGATTAGAGCATATCTGAAGCATCTCTCATCGCCCCATCCCCCCCCTTTTTTTTTTTGCAGTTTTTGGCCAGGGCTGGGTTTGAACCCACCACCTCTGACAGATGGGGCTGGCACCCTACTCCTTTGAGCCACAGGCACCGCCCTCTTTTTCTCCCTTTTACTATAAAGCTTTCCCACTTCCCTGCCTGCCTTTGAATCTCTAGCAAATGCATGATGGTGACTGAGTTCCTTGCTATAGAAAGCTGAGGATAAACAGTCTCTATTTTCATTTTGTGATCTTCACTTATTCTCATAATACCTTATAGTTTAACCCTAAATTCTTTGTGGATTTTTATTTTCTGTCATTTAAATTACAATAATATAAAATTATCAGTATATGCCCAGTTATAGATGGGTCTTTCATCATTAGTTGTGTGTGAAATTCTGTGATTCATATATATACATTTTTTTAGTTCTCTTCTCATTTCCAGAACATTCTTTTTCCATATTACATCACATATTGTTGCTTCTGTTCCTGTTTTTATATTTCTTACTTGGAGAGAAGTATCATTCTTATTTAGACTTCATATCTCACAATTCTGTATCTTTTATTTTTGTCATAGTTTCAACAATATGTCCTCTATGTTCTTAATATGTTCTGTTTTCTCCCCCAAACAGTTCATGGGTTTTTATTCCAGTCTTATTAATACAAATTTTATTGTGTCATTGTCTTTTGGGATCTCCTACATTCCTATTTCTTTACTGATTCTTTTTCTCTCTCTCTGTTCCTATTTAATTTTGTTTGCATCTTACCAGTATTTGGATTTTGTTTTTTATCATATTTTTGAAGACATCAAGCAGAAATCTTCCATTTTTTAAAATATTTAATTCACATAAGTAGTTTTCAAACTATTAGCCTCAGCACTAGGGGACCAAGGTTAAGAAAGAGACGATTTCAAGGTCCAATAATTAAAACATGAGCTCTGATTCTTCCTAATTATTCTGGGCTTAATCAAATCTCTTCCTGTTTATTAATTTTCTTACCTTAAAGTGGAAATAATAATATTTACATGTTTGAGGTCTTTAGAAAATTCTTCTGAAGTTTGTTTGTGGCATGAGCATGAGCCAGAATATTCCACCCATTTTATTTGTCTGTCTGTGACAATGAGTCTCAGATTTTAGCAGGCATAAGAATCACTTGTTGAGTTTGTTAGTGCCCTGTTGCTAGGCCCCACCAGCAGAGTTTCTGAATTAGTAGGTTTGAGGTGGAGGCCCTTAAACTTGCTAAATTTACCTTTCTCTCTCTCTTTTTCTTTCCTAGCTCATAGTAACCTCAAACTTCTGGATTCAAGCTATCCTCCTGCCTCAGCCTCCCAGAGTGCTAGGCTTATAGGTGTGAGCCACCATCTTGCCTGGCTAAATTTACATTTCTGACAAATTCTCAGGAGATGCTTCTGCCCCATGGCCCCAGGACCACACTCTGAGAACCTTTCCAGTATGACTTTTTGTTATTGTTTTTGTTTGTTTATTTGTTTCCCAAACATAGAGGATATGATGCATAATTAACCCCCTTGCTTCTCACTAAATTATGAGCAACAATAAAGTTAGTGATCTGTCTTCTGCCTGTTGACATATGATTATAATTTTACCTTTGTGCCAGTGCTATTACTATGTTTCCCCGAAAATAAGACCTACCCAAAAAATACGCCCTAGAAGGATTTCTATGCATTTGTTAATATAAGCCCTACCCTGATAATAAGACCTAGTGATGGGCGAGGCTATGCAGCATATTTGCATAACCACACCATGCATTTCAGCACCAAGAGGAAGACATCCCCTGAAGAAAATAAGCCCTAGTGTGTCTTCTTGAGAAAAAATAAATATAAGACAGTGTCTTATTTTCAGGGAAACACAGGTATTTGGTTTCGGCTTTTTAGATATATTCATAAGCATTTTACAGGAAGTGAGAAGACAGGTTTTAAGCCTGGAAAATCTGGTTACCAAATTAATTAGGGATTTTCTATTTCTGTACAAAATTTCATGTAGAAAGTTAATTTGTTTCTTCTGATTATAAGTTCATTGTTACAAAATTCATGTATTAGATCCAGGTAATGAAGTATTACAACTTACTGGTGACAAATAACAAACCAAAGGTCATTTGTAGTATACAAATTGGTTTCACACATATAATCTCACTTTATCTTCACCACAAATGTGTTATTTTGTTTTCATTTTCTCCTCTGAAAAGCAAAATTCCTGGGTTCCTAAGTGGTAGCACAGGATAAAGCCAAGTTTATACCCATGTTTTCTAATCTAATTATGATGCTTTCTCAACCACAGAGCAGGTAGTGTGTTACAAAGTCCATATAAAGACTATGGGTGAAATATCCCATTGAAAATTAATTAACAAGATACACAGACATATAAAATAGGGGGGCCCAGAGTGTTGATTTGCCATATCACACTTGGCTCTGTCCTGTCCCCTACGAGCTTTCATAGCATAGAGCCTCATTGTAGTTCGTTCTCACTGTATAAGCCAAATTTAACTTGAAGTCTTTATCAGGTGATGGATGCTCTATATCCTGGAAACCATACTGGGCAATTGGCATATTTTACATGACTTCTAAAATGTCAGTTAAGGCCATGTGGACTATTTGTGTGTGCATATAGTAATAAAATTTATACATATTACTTTTGTAGATACCATGCACTGTGTGTCTATTTTTTTCTTTTCCTTTTCTTTCCTTCTGAAATAGCTCAGATTATCTCTTTTGCTGGGCTAGCCAAATCAAAGGGGAGGCAGTGCTGCATATTAATCAGGTCTAAACTCTGTCTCTATTTCCCTTAGTCTTCATTGGACCTAGTTCAGTTTTGGGGGAGAGGGTCATCTCTCTCTCACTGTGCGGTGTGTTGTGGAAATTCCATTTCTAGCTTTTCTTTCTTTCTTGTATTGAAATTTGCACTGTGTAAACATTTCCTTCTTTACCTGAATATGACTCATAAAAAGAGCTTTTCCTTACCTAATATATTAAATGCAGGTAGAAGTTGGACATGACAGATTATGGAAGGATAGCGTTAGGCTTGGATTTCTGAACTTGTTGTTGCTGATAATGGGATTTTCAAGCTTTAATGGTATGTTTTTGTGTCTTAAGCTGCTGGGATTCTCTCTATTTAGCTTTTGCGTTGGATGAGGATATGTGGTTTTTATTTGCTAACGAAAGATTAATTTTGTTGCTATGAGGTTGATTAAATTCTGCCGTCTGAACATATTTTACTTCTCAGCTCCTATAGGAAGTTGGAAACTGGATAGCATTTCCTCTCATGGTGAGTTGGCAAGGATCTCTTAATTTGATATGGAGAAATTCTAGCAGTGAAAGCAAAGTGTTTTAACTCATAACCCCTAAGCTGAAATTTTCAGCCTACTTCTCAGAGTTACCTCTCCAATACTCATGTAAATAGGGACAAACTGGTCCTTAAAATCCATTCATTGTAATTTTAATTATATTATTCAACTGCACATAGACTATTACAGCCTCCTTTTTGCGGTGACTGTGTAGCATATTCTTCTCTTCTCTGGGAATTGCTGCTGTGGTCTCATTTGTACCGACCAATGTGCCCCACCTGACCATGATTTATTGATGAAATTAGATTTCTGCTGGACTTCAAAATAACTCTGAATCATTTGCTTATTTACTTTTTTTGAGGAAATGTTTAAATTAGTTGTTCGAGACATCCAGGCCTCTGTTTGCTTTGTGTATTTTCTGGATCAGTTTCAAATATATAATTCAATGATTAGATCTTGTTAAATTAATAGAGATTAGTTATTTACATGTAAATGACTTCTGAATATTTATGACTTTATGTGCAAGTGCAAATGGTATGATTAAAAGCTAAAATAAATTTTATGATTAGACATTAGGTTGTGACCTCAGCTATATGCAGTCAATCTTTCCATCTTTTTTTCAGAGAGGCACTAAGTTCTCCCCGGCTAGTCCTCATTAAGGACTCCTCCTATAGTAAAATAGAGACAATTTACATACTGGTCAAACTGGTACACTGTGAAGCCAGACTGAATTCTATCACCAGTTCTGCCACATCCTATCTGTGTGTACTTGGACAAATTGCTATTATTATTTAGCTTCTGTAAAATGGGTATAATAGTAGTATACTTACTTCTTAAAATTCTTGTGACATTTAAATGTGTCAGAACATTCAAAGTGCTCAAAATAGCATAGTACCTGACATATAAGAAAATTATTATTACTGTTATCAATATTATGAACCTAGAACGATTTAGTCAAAATTTTCCAAATTTTTTTCTTAATAAAATTATTTAGAAATTGGTTATAATATGTAAATATGCCACATAGAGACTATGAAATTTTACAGTTTCCTTCCAGCATAGATTCATGAAGGAACCCATGTTTTTGTGAGAATGGTCTCAGGATAACAATTTGAGTTCCATTGCAAACTGGTTAATTTAATCATTTCCATGTGCCAGGCCTACATGAAACCCCAGAATTATATTCTCACAGACCATAAAAAGCCTCCTGATCCATGTGCCAAGACCTTCATGCTAGAAAGGGCAAAGCAACACTTTAAAAGAATTTAGCACCATTACAAAGCTACTTAGAAGTACAGCAAGTGATATTTGGCTGCAAACCATCATCTCTGTTAGGAAGCTTGGAAGCAGAATGTCACTGTGTCCCACAAAGTGTTATAGCACATATGGTGAACTGTTCTTTATGAAGGCTCCTGAGAGGCGATCTGTGTTTGGGTCAAGATAAGTTTGGGTCTGCATTCTGCTCTGGGGAACAGCACCTCCCTCCCCTTATCTCAAAAGGATTTTACACTAGTCAAAAAAAAAAAAAAATCCCAATACAGTTATAACAGAGCAGCATAAAAAACATGATGTAAGTTTGTGCCTCAGTTGAATTTATTTAGGCCCTTATTACATTCTGTAGATGTGCCTATCCTCTATTTTTCACCTCCAACAGCATTAGGATGTGATAGTTTGCTTATTAGAAACAAGTTCATGATTATCTTTACTTTTCCCTTTGGATCTAGGAGATAACAATATACTTTTACAGGTTTGGGCTAAAAGAACAGTTTTCAAGTTACTGGTCCTTGAGGATAACCTGGAGGGTGAAGCAGGATTGTCGGTGACAAAGTGATAATAAAATCTGAGTATAGTCCATAAGCTGCAGTCACTAAAATCTAAACCATTCCTAAGAAAGCCTGGTTCTTCCACTGTGCAGAGTCCTGAGAGATCCTGCAGTTCTTCTCTTTTATAAACTTTTATTGTAACACCATTATGTCCCAGATATTGTATGAACTACTCTGAGAGATTCATGGGTGCATCACGTATTCGCTCTTTTTCAGCATATTCAAGGTGTATTAATATATACAAAATGAAAAAGTATAAATAGAAGTATGATGTGAGGAATTGTATATGAGAGGTTATGTAGAACATGTAATTTGAGTACAGAGCAAGGAGAGATTAATTCTGCCCGAGAGCTCAGGTTGCTGATAAGAAGAGGTTTTCAGAGGAGTTACTGACCTGGATGTCAGAGAATAAATAGTGGTTTCCTAAGCAGAGGATTAGGGTCAGGACAATGGAAGCAGAGGAAGAAACATGCACGTCTGCATGGAGTTAGGAGGAAACACGACATGCTGGAGAAAAGTGAGGCATTCATTCAAATGGTCAAAACCTAGAAATGTGTGAAAGAATGGAAGTAGAGGAACATCAGCTCCGAGAAATGGATTAGGGTCTGGTCACGAGGAGCTGTAGAGAAGTACTCAACAGTTTGATTATCCTGTTGGCAAAATGTGTGAATGGCTTCTTGGTTTAGAAACATAACTCTGGCAATTGTGTCTCAAAGATAGAGAGAAGGGGAAGAAATTCCATGGCTGGGGGAACAATCACAGTACTCCATGTGGTGACAAAGATCTTTCTGTACAGAGTCACAGCATCCAGGAAAAAGGAAATGAATTCAGAGATATTTTAGGGAGTAGAAAAGATATACATGCATCAACAATGGGATAACAGCGGGAAAGAAAATTTAAGAATATAACTTTCGAGTTTTAAGGTAGGTGAGTCAAGATAAAATGAAGGAGAATACTGGTAGAGAAAGCCATAGTACTAACAGATGAGAATTTCATTGTCAGACTGCTGGTTTTGAGAAGCTTGTTGACTCAGGAGGGCATAACTAATGGCATTTAGAAATAAGTTTAGTGCTTATTAATGGTAGTGATGAAA